>JBAMHX010000006.1:6336241-6357607 GCA_037177515.1 Pseudomugil tenellus | reverse complement strand
TATTATTATTATTATTATTATTATTATTATTATTATTATTATTATTATTATTATTATTATTATTATTATTATTAACCACCATAACAAACCATAATAAATACCACAATCGACATGATAATAAATATTAATAATAATAGTAATAAAATAATATAATAGTAAAAAATAAACAATAACAATGATAACAATAACATTTTTATATATATATATATATATACTTAGCTTGTCTTGGAATATAAATAAATAATTGGAAGAACTATCATATATTTGACAGGTTGGAATTACCACTAATGTTAATTATTTTTCCAATTAATATTTATTTATTTTATTTATTTTCTTTCTTTTTTAAAAACATTTTATTATTTATTGGTGCAAACTATTCATTATTCATCGTTTTTGCATGCTTGCAGGAGATACTGCAGATGTCAGACAGTAAAAATTGGAGCAAAACCTATATGGTTATCTCATTGTAAGTACTACCATACAGGATAAATACCTGTTAATATGGTTGTCATGGTGAAGTCATGACAGCCGCAGCTCTCACAGCTCAGTAATGGTGTTTTTCCGTCACCGACTGAGAAGCAGGGCCTCTGTGCCCCCGATGGCGCACTGGGTCTTTTTCTGCGAGTGGGGATGGATAACATCTGACATTTGACTTTTGAGAAGAGGCCCCCATGCTCAGACATGCGTAGGTTGGAGAGATCGCAGTGGTGACAGCGGCGCAATGCCAGCCACTGATCCCAGCTGGACGGCCGAGTCATTTATAGAACAGGACATTAAGTAATGCCACATACTTGAACCTCTCCTTACATGTGACCACCTGCACACAGACGTGTGCCATCAAAGCATTTTCTCTCATCAGGTCCAAATAGTGTAATAGAGGAACATTCCTTGAGATGTTTTAATTCGGCATAAGATTTCCCCATTTGCATGGTTAAAGCTTGTTTTTTGGTTTATTTGTGTAGGGATACAGTTGCTGTGGTATAGTTACGGTGAGTCATCATATTTATCGTTTTAATCCCGAGCCAGTCTGCTGCACTTGTAATTAGTAAAGTTTAAATTGTGAAAGGAAATGACCTGCTTTAATTTGAGTGAAACATGTGTTGCTTAACCTGTATGAATCAAAATAACAATCACTTCAGCCTTTTTTTTTACTTTTTTGGAACACAATTTCCTCTTTTGCTGAGCGTAGTTTTATTTAGGAAGCAGTAATGACGCACGTTTGCTGCTCTGTGGGACAGAAGCACCGATAGGCCTTTCTCCACAAGGCTCTGTGTACTGCACAGATCTTAAAATCTTTTTGTTTTGCACATTTTATGTTTGTAATATTAACTTTTTTTTTCTTTTCTGTGTTTTTCTGATTGTCCAACACTTTGAGATCATTTAAAAATGTATTATCAGACTAATATTGTATATTTTCATAACAGGGATTAAATTATATGGATTTACTTTTTGGTGAAACTGTTGCTTTCCTGCTAATAATATAAGAATGACCTGATGAATTGTATTTATTATTGGAGAAAAGAGAGTGGTTTGCGATTAGTTTTTATTAAAAATTGTTGGTTAAAAGAGACATTAAAATGTTGAATTAACAGTTTTAATTGTCATTTAATACTGGTTAATGTGGGCTAATTGGATTATTTTTGCTGTTTTGTGACAATAGACTTGATGCAGCTGCTCTTTCATTTAAGAAAATAGTCTGAACATTAGTTGGGCAGACAAATGATTGGATGCAACAAAGCAGACATGTCAGTGACAGGTGGTCAATATCGTATCCAGTTAAAAGTTTGCATGAAAAAAACCTAAGATAACAAATATTAATTGCGCTGCTATCCTCCATTACCTAAAGTCGACCTAATTGCCTGGCAGACCTGTGCAATTTTTGCTCCAAATAGCTTTCTTGTTAGGTGTGCAGAGCTGTTGCATTTTCTTTTTTGCTATAGCTTATGTAATTAGACATTTGTGATGGTGGCTTCCTAGATGTCGACTTATTTTTTGTCAGGTTAAGGATTTTGGCAGCTGCCCACAATTCTGTACCTGGAAAGCAGAAACCACAAGTGAAAAGAGGACAACCAAACCAGCCTGCCATGTATCAGCTTGTCACATAATCTTTTGGTGGTTTATACTGGATTGCATCATGTCAGAGGAGGGAATACCTGTAATGATGTGTTCCTGTGATAGGCTGTTTGTGGTATTTGGAGCCCATGTAAGTACACCTTTACTGCTCATTAGATTAAGGAGGAATTAGGCTCTGTTGTGGATTAAGGGCACCGCAAAGCAGCGGATTTGAACAGATTAAGCTCCATATAGGGGGATAAAGTCAGCTCTGCGCAAAGGTTGTAATCTGACTCCATGCATTAGCTCCTGCTTTTTGCTAATTCATGTGAACAAATGAATGTCTGGTCTTGATAAATAAAAAAAGAGCAGAGAAAAACTGCTTACCTGCCGTGGCATTGATGATGATTGCTTAGCCTTGCTGATTCATTCGAACCAGTACACATTTGCAAGCATCCATTTTGTTGCTTACATGTTGATGGGAGCAATTTTACTTTTGCTTTGTTCTCTTGTAGCTATTCATAAGGTGTCTCAAAAGCTCCATATACTTCACATTTTCCCTTTTTTGCTTCACATCATGCACAAAAAAATCCACTTTTCATTGCCTTTGCCCACAGGAGCCATTCTTGAGCCATAGAATATAATGTTTTGCTATTGTATTTTGCCAGAATTAGCCTTTGTATAAACAAACTCTCGAAATTTTTCATTTAATGGCTGGCAGACGGCAACACACAGGGCTGCAGTGTGCTGCAGTGGGACACAGCAGCCATTTGGAACAGAAGCAGGAGTTGTGTGTCATCAGATAGCTCTCTGGTTTTGGTCGCAGCAGAGTCACAAATTAATCAATATACTGTCTACAACACAATATACGTTAGACATCCAATGCTAAGAGTGTGGGGGAGGTGAGGATAACCCAGTAAACTGGGAGCAGTGGGCTTGCTAGATATATATTATAGGCCAGATGCAGAGATCTTATTTGTGGGTATATTCAGATTGACTCCATGTTGTCAGACGCATATCCACAAACTGCAACATGGGTTTGTTTTAGTTAACAAGGGAGGCACATGTTTGGAAGAACGCATCACTGGATAACTAAATACTGTTCAGAAAAACTTAGGAGCAGATGATTTGTCAGCGACTGGCTTAACATAGACTCAATTAAATCAACTTGAAGTATGATGTGTGTGATGTGTGTGTGTCTTACTCTTTCTTTTTGCATTGCTTGCCTTACTTATATTCAGATGAGGTTAAATCTACTCGTTATTGACTGTTAGATTTCTTCAAAGGAATACAAAGTAAACTCTTTTATAAAGTTATTCAAATTCACCACTGTTGCAGTTTTGACACTGCTAATTATGTAAAAATAACTCCAGAAGGAACATAAAAATTCAATCAGCACTCGTCAAAGGGAGGTTGTGTTTGTGGGTAAATGAAAGGGGTTAACAGGAGGCAAACACAATGAAAGGTAGTTTTAAGTATATTGTCATAATATTTCTTTAAATTAAGCATTTTGACAACACTGTGAGGTGATAAAGCAGTGCAAAGATTTTTTGTGATTTACTCAGCAGTGTGACAGGTTGGCTGGTGGAAATGCTTTGTGTTTTTATAGTAGAATGGATTTCTTTTCTGTCAAATTCTGGGAACATTTTATAAAGTTTATACACTAAAATCTTCATAACATGTTCTTTTCAAAGTAATGTTAAGGAAATTTTGCTTGTCTTAATTATGTGTGCTGTGTACATAGAAAGGAAGACCATTGAGGTTGTTGTTGTTAATATTATTATTATTATTGGCAGGTTAATGTGTTTGCAATTAATGCAAAACAAGTAATGAAAGTTTCATAATTCGCTCAGTAAAATAAAATGCTTTGGAAGAAAAATCTCAGTAGAAATATCTTGGAAAGATACGCAATTACAACATGCAATGCATTGGTCTCAATTTTCCTGCCAAACACATAAGAGGAGCTTCCTCGTGAGAATAGTCCTGTGTTCATAAACTTAGACTTACTTTGTATATTAAGGCAAGTCTGTGCAGGGAACTGTGTGACAGTCTCAATCATAGACACACTCCTGTGTGGTGCAGGGCACTTGTTTGTATTTAAATATGGACAAAATGAGTAAGGCTGTTTGCGGCTTGCCTATAAATGGTAGATTAGTAAGCAGAGGAAAGCCACCACACTGGAAAAGACGCTGTATCTCTCCCGTCAGCTCATCAGCCCGCTGCATTTGGAAGATGGAATGATATTGAAAGTGTATTTTATATCTTGGTGAGATTGCCTCTAACCATGCGTGTAGCTACACACATGCACTGAAGCTGATTTAAATGTGATATCTTTCTTCAAAGTGGCCCTATTATGTACATTTCATGCTAAATTATTTTATTATGTGAGTCCACACAGGCAAGAATTAACCAAGCATTTTTCACAAACCTCTTTATTTATGTCATGTTGAACCTCGCTGCAGGATCTCAGATCAGCCTCTGCCAGAAACAAGCAGAAAGAGAATGCACTGCCTCTGGTCAACTGCTGGGAGTAGTCGAGAGCGCACACACCAGCTTTTTTCTAATTTTTTTTTTACCTTAGAAACAGCGTCAGAACTTGTAAACAAACCAAAGTTACACAGTCAATAATATGTGCGTCACGATTCTTCAAATCCTCGATTCAATTCGATTCTCGATTTTTTAAAAAAAAAATTAAATTATTTTCTTACAGCACAATGGCCTATGCAATTTTCAGACTTGTGGTGTTTTTTTTATTAATTTAAATGTGCAGAATAAATCTTATTTCAAAAGATGTGCGACGTATAAGCAGCTTTCATTAATCTTTTGTGTAATAATGCACATTAGGCACTTACGATCAAATTTAAATTTATCGTCGACCCTGTCTTTCACTTCAGTGTTCGAGATCGTGATGTAGTTTTGATCAATTTCGATAAAAAATCTAAATCGTGACACCACTAGTCAATAATGTCAACACAAAACATGCAGCCACACATGTTGAACCCAAATCAGAGTGAGTGTCTTATAGACACAGCAGGAAATGTCTATTTGGTATTATTGCTTTCCAGCTATAGTCTGAAATATTTCTATTATTTCATGTGGCTAATGACCTGAATGTTTTTAGCTCTGTCGTTACATTAGCATTCCCCCATCTATCTACTGTTTCAGGAAAGTTACGAAGCATGTTAAGATCAATAATGTTACGCACTGCACAGTATTTCTCAAACGACATAGTTTCAATAAAACACATTATATTTGTTTAATCTACTTAGCTAACATGCTTTGTCATCATGTGTTAGCTGCTGGTAGTATTCAGGTAAATTAGCATCTTCTGTCCTACACTCAGTGAAGATCTGTGTAGTTTTCTTCTAATGAATGTGCAAAACCTGGAGAATTTATGGGGGAAAAAAAGATTTCCAAACACTAAATCGAAGTAGATAAAAACTCTCAGAGAACTTACCATTTTCAGCACTATGGAAACTGAATGTAGAGACCTGCATGAAGACTCAAACATGGCTCTGCTCACTGTTCAACATTACAACACTGTAAGAAGCTCAGGAAAGTCCAAATAGCATAATAGAGCCCATAAAACAAGCTGATTATATTCTACTTTTTTCATTGTGAGTTGCATTTAATACACAATTTGTACCCAACATTATATCATACAAGGTCCAGAAAAAGTTTTGTCTTTGATGAAGCCTGTTGTGATGACCTGACAGTGCTTCTGTGTGTCAGAATAGGCCTAAAACAACTAAAACGTGCTTCTAAATCATAGCACCCAGTGGAACGAATCCTGGACATGAGAGTCTTTGAGACCTAATTTTCTCATTTCAGTCAAATCACTCCAGTCATTACTGAGGAATTTTTTTTTAAGTGTTTTTGATAAAGCTAATCAGTGGGCATAACAAGATTTCACAGAAAATTCACAGTAGTCTTCAGGCACAGTGCTGCATTCCACTGCAGGTTTGTTTTGGCCAGAGTTTGGTTTGGCGGATCACTGAAGCACACCCAGCAGGACCAGATTCAGCCAACATGGCATCAGTGCTGTGGAGTCAGACATGATGCCCTGATTGGCTTTAGCCCTTAAAGTGCAGATTGACATTTTGCAGGGCAGGATTCACAGCTTTTTAGTTTCAACTAGTATTAGTAAAGTGAGAAATATTAAATGCCTCGTGGACAACTTTGTCAGAGAGCTTGGCAATATGGACCAAGATTCATAAGTTGGTATTTTTAGATTTTAATCAGTAAATAGCAGAAATCTGTAGACATATTTAACATGATTCATTCGTCCCTCTGTCAGCTAGTCTTAGTCTTTAGCATGCATTTTCCTTCCTCCTAATTGTTTCAGTATGATTAAATTTAAATGGTCAAAATTAAATAATTCACATATTTGGGTTTATATCAACAGGTAGTTTAAAATCTGTTTTTTATACATGCTCTGAGGCTTAAATATTCATCTACCAATCCCGAAGGAGCAGCATGCAAGATGGAAAATTTCATCATTTATCCCTGTTTAACTCCTTGTGGAAAATGTCCAGGCAGCCAACAGTGAATGAGAAAACGAGACAATGTAATCATTTCAAATCAAGTGTCTATTGATAATAGTTAACTTTGGATATGTTCATATACATTGTATTCCTCAGAAAAAGTTGGCATAATGAATAAGAAGGATCCCCATCTATGAATTACCCAGACTCTGTATAGAGTGGAGATGTCCCAAGACAGACTTTTTCCTCCAATATCCTCCAAGTCAGCAATTCAAGACTATCTGCTGATGCCAAGTCTCACTTCGATAATTGTATTTTCCTCATCATCTCAGCTCATTAACCATTTAAACCCTGTTCTAAGAACATCTGGGCTGAAAAGCCAGATTTTTAAAACTCTGAAGTCTTTATTTAAAACAAAATCTGAAAAAAGTCAACAATTCATTTTTTGATATATTTACTAGGTCAAAATTATTGTAGTATAATAATAATAATAATAATAACCCCTTAATGCCAAATGTCACACATTTGAGACATTTTGCATTATTTTATGGTTAAAACTTTATTCAAAACCCAGTTGCTATATGATACTGGACACTTTCACCGTGGTGAACACCAGAAAGAAGAGGACTACAATATCTTAACCTATCATATGGTAATAAATGGTAAAAATGCCAAAAATATATACATATATATATATATTTTTTCCAGATTTTTTTTAAATGGCCATTTAAAAAAATCACATTTTTAAAATGTAGTTTTCTGAGCAGTTGTTCCTATTTAAGACATTAAACAGTGACAGGAAAACAACTGGGAGAAAAAAAGTTGCAACTAGTTGCCGTTTACTGCCTGTTATTGGCACTCTATGTCAGCACATGCTTTTCCCTATGATTTTAACGTTGGATTATGTCTTGTTGCATCCACCTTCTTTTATCCAGCTTCTCAATCTATATTCTCAACCACAACTATGTGGAGGTCACTCAGAGCAATAATGCGAACCAAACCCAGTTTCTCTAACATTATCGCCATCCAATGAAAACTCATTTCTTGTATCTAAAACTTGCTCCAGTGTGTGTTTCTTGGGTGGAGCTGTAGCAGCAGCTGTAGGTGGTTTAAAATTGTAGTCTCTAATGCAATTGGGAGTATGAAGTGAAGTGCTGTCACTACCACTCTTAGAAACGCTCGTAAAACAGAAATAATGGGCATTTGTATTCTCTTGTTTTCATCTTTAAAACATTACACAGTTGCTAATATAAAGTCAGGCATCAGGTGATTGTGCACTTAGCTATCCTGACGCTAATCAATCTCACATTAGATTAGCTGCCATTGTGTTTATGAGCATTATGTGAACAAATTGCATGGGGAAAGGTTGTGCTTTTAATTTGGTAGAGGTGGTCTTCATACACAGCTCCCTGCTGAGCAGTTAGCAGAATGTGCTGCTGAAATCGACTAAGCAGAGCAGACAGTGATGTGCCTTTAGGTTTCCTGTTAGCTGCTTTTTCTTTAAAAAGAAAAAAATGGCAACAATGGGGAGAAGTTCTGAGCGATTCTGCAGCTCGCAGACACAGAGAGTGGGTGTGGGGCTTTGCAGAGTGGAGAGATATAACCAGTGCATAACATTACAGAAGAAAAAGGTCATCCAGTTCTACATAAGATTGTTTATATTGATACTAACTGAGTTTTCTAGTTTTGCAGCCCATTTGAACCAAAAAGAACGACTTTTTTAAATCATCCAATCTCAGTTGCAAGATTTATTTAACCATTAATCAGTTAATATTCTACTAGAAGCTCCATTAATAAATAAAAACCATTATTATACTGTGAACTAAAACAAAAACACTTGTATTTTTCCCTTTATTATGTGCCGGGATCTAAGGGGATTCTAATGCGACACACAATGCATGGATTAATTTTCGCTCTGCTGTGAAGAGCCAAGATTATTCTCAGGTTCTGCATGAAGCCTGTTATTAGAAAGTTTGTTTAAAAAAACAGATTGTGTGAAAAACAAGCTTAATTGAAGGAAGCCTTAATAACAGATGGGTAAATAAGCAGATTATGTAGCGCAAGGTTTTCCTCTGTTCATTCACTGTTGATCCTGGTGAGTAAAATGTCGGTGCCTGGAGTCTTTTCTTTCAGGTGTCGTCGGCTCACTTGCCAGAATACCCAGCTTGGGGACAAGAGAGAAACTCCAGCTATACAAATACAGCTGGAGGTGAGTCGAGGCCCCAAGGTTTATTTGCACACATTCGCATGTGTTAATTATAGACCACCTGGCTGAAAATTAACCTTCTTATTCCATGTAGAGGTAAATTTGGCGTGGGCTTGTCCTAGTCTGCCGTTGGAAAAAAATCTTTCATTGGATGTCAGCACGTTCTATGATTGACCTGACAGGATGTTGTCTCGTCAGATTGGTGTTTGTGTGATGAGACATGACAGCGCTTCCTGATGTTGCCGGACATACTTGCGATCTATGTGTATTATTAACAGTTTGTGGCTATTTTCATCCAATATGCCTTTTTAAAGTCCTGTGGTGAAAACAGAATGGGGCAAAGAGGTGTTATGTTTGCCCCAGAGCTGGTGATGGCAGACCACTCAGTAACTCCCACCAACGCTTAGAGCTGAGGCAAGAGGAGTGCTGCTTGGCCCACTCACTCAAAATACACTCTGCAGAGGCAGGACAGAGCCAGAGTCGTGACTGTGGTGTGTGTGAGCGTTGGTGGGGTAGTCCATCTGTAGAAGGGGCATGTTTTTGTTCCCTTTTGTCTTGTTTTGTTGTCTACTAAATTAGCCTCCTGAGTTTATCCAGGAAGGATCCGTCAATATCATTTGGGAATTTTCTGGTATGAATTGCATAGCTGATGGTTTTTGCTGAGTGAGATTTAACTGTGAAGCTAAATTTAATTTTCACTACATCCTGCAGGTAACTCTGGATGTTGGCCTCTACAGTTGCTATGCTGAGTCGTGTGCAGTCATGGTGCAAACTGATATCTCATTAGTCTAAGTTTACAGTGTGGCTCTGTTAGCCAGATTGGAGAGGGGTTTGTATGTCCCATGGCTCCAATTGATTTTGTGCCTGTGCAAACATCACAGGAAAGCCATATGTTACACTGACCAATCATTGGAGCTTTAATGTTGCCCTACTTCCTGTTAGACCACTAAGAGTAGAGCGGCAGCACAAGGACTTCTGCTGTATCTTTTTGTTAGAAAATAGGTCCACAGTTTATGAACAGTTCCATTTTGCTTTATTGATTTCAACCATGGAGCTGCTCAGCTAACTGGTTATTGAAAAATCATTGCAAATGACATGCATTTTCATGTGCATCTGTGTGTTTTTATATTGCATGTCAGCAGCAAATATGGGGAAGCTGGTAAGTAAGCAAATAGTAGGTTTGTTTGTCACCAAGATTGGAAAAAAATGAAAGGGAGAATTGAATGAAACTTCAAGCACTGGCAAACAAAGACTTATTAAAGGCTGATCCATTGCTTTAAAGTGGAGATTGAAACTTTCTACTTTGAGGTTTTTGCCAAAATGACTGAAAACTCATTTATAAAATCGTTAGAAGTAAAGCACAGATAAACTTAATGTTCTAATTAATCAGCTGGTGACTGGTGTCTGATAACACTTAAATTTACATCCATAAACAGCAGGAAGCATCATGAATACAGTGACAGTAATGTCACAACTATTCACACATCTACACCTGTTCGAAAGTCCTTATTATTTTATGTATTGTCTGAAGGATGGGAAATACTACCTCATTGTTACTTTAGGTGTGTTTTTTATGCTTGAATAACTTAAAGGTTAGCATTAACTAGCTTAACAAACAAATTCACATATTATTGAAAAAGATAATGTATAATACTTAAATATAAATGTTGTTTTAACTCTTTAAAGCCTGACATAAGAACTACTCAGGACTTTTCAATTTTAAAAATATGAAGTCTTTACATGGTTGGCCCTTTAAAAAAAATCTGGAAAAAAATAAAAAATTATTTTGGTCATTTTTACCAATTATTATTATGTGATAGGTCATAAAATTATAACGTATAGTTAGGGCTGTGAGATTAATCGATTAATTCAAATTTGTTGTGTATGAAGATTTAATCAATTTAATTGATGACAATCTAGATTTTTGCCTCCCCAATCCTTTTGGGCCTTCTTACATCATAGTAACATCAGCGTAGGCTTGCTGATTCCCCACAAATCCGTATAAACACATCAACTTGGCAGGTTGTTCCCAACAACCAGTTCCCTTTATCATTTGGAACTGGTTTGGTTTTGCAAACATGGATTTGGAGCAATAAATGCCACATTGCAAAATCTGTGTAAGGGCTTTTGCTACCAAAGGTGACACAAAAAATTTATTTCAACACCTGAAATGGAGGCACTCAGTGGAGTGGGAGAAATTGTGCATCTACGACATGCTCAAAACAGCAACAGCCTACAAAACCACATCAATAGACAATGCACGGTAGGGGAATATTTTCACTCTGTCCCCTAAGAGAGAAGATGACCCCGATGGAAAGCCATCACAGACATGGTCTAAAACTAAAAAGATTTTTTGAAAAAGAATCATTTTTGTCGTTTGTATATTGCTCAGCCCTACGTATAGTCCTCCGCATTCTGGTGTTCACCAGTGAGCAGGACACCAGTAACATATGGTGTGCAGATGGATTTTAAATAAAGTTTCAACCATAAAGTGATGCAAAATGTCTCGAAAACTGTCTGTATCAAATATGACACATTTGGAATTAAGGGGCTACAGAAGTAGACATTGTCGAAGACTGAAAAGATGACAAAAACATCTCACTAATAAGAAAAAAAAGAAGGACGGTTTATCATTTTACCTACTGGGATGAATCAAAACCAACATGCTACTAACTAACACACAGATGCAGAGGTGGGATGAAGCTTTTGTGATCGCTCCTTGTCACAGTTGAATACTTAAGTGTTTATTTTTAGGCATATATATTTATTCTACAATGATATTGTATCAGATAGTCCTACTCAAGACTATTATTCCGTACTGTACATGCTGAAATTTGGTTGCTATGGCTATAAAGAAGGCAGCAACGTCCAGTTTGTGCAGATGGTTTTGGGGTTTCAGTCCATTAATAAGTTTCAGGTATCTGCAATATCAATAAAAGAGTTGAAAGCAGTGTAGAGAGCAAGTTCATAGAGCACGCAATATAACCTCAATACTTACTACTATGGTAACTAACCTGTGACGTTTGTTTGAGTGGGGAAATGAGTATTTTTTTAGGGATTTATTTGATAGCCAGCGTAATATTACAAACATATAGTTTGGATTATTTTTGCTAACATCAAAAAAGACACAACTATATGTATCTGATGGAGAAATTCTCCTTCTGGGGCCAAGATTGGATCCATAGTTGTTGTTTCTTCTAAATGTTTTTTTTTTTACACCATTTCCACATCCCAGTCCTACACCCACATGTAGCTGTCATGTTCTGGCAGCTTATTTGTTGCTTTTCTGTATCATACAAACCTTTTATAGTAGCCTGCCCCCACAGAACCTGGCAAGGTTGTTGAGTGACACAGCAGCTTGCTGGTGCACACTTACTGCAGTGAATGCAGGTTTGGGTATGTCCCCATCCATGTCACGCAGTTTGAAGAATACTAAGAAGCGCAGTGTTTTTGACAACTTCTCTACGGAGGCTCAGCGTTTACTTCACTGTCTTTTTCTATTTTATTTTCAACTGGCTATGCTGCTGTCTGTAGCAATCGTGTATTCAGCTGCAACCAATAACATATTGTGTACTTCCATTTTTCTGTACTTGTAGTTGTATTTCTGTCCTCCATACTTTCAACCTTGACTGTAGTCCTTCCTTTAGGTCGCTGTGCTGCATTTTCTTAGCATTTGCACATTTTCTTCCTTGCTCAGGCCATGTTGTAAGACCAAAAAACACCCGTAATGCCTCAGACCTCTCCCTCCTTGTATAGAGCGTAATCCGATCCCCCAGGAGGAATGTGGCAAGCCTCTGGGATGGCCAAATCGAGGTACAAATCAGCTGGTTGGCAGATAGCGTATCTCCAAGTGATTTTAAGCCGGCACTTCAGCACCTATTAGAAGAATAAAATGAGTTAAGTATTTATCCCCCACTGGACTAGATTCACCATTATATTTAATCTAAAACGCTCCATGAAAGCAGTGACGTAGGAATAAGGTTGTAAGCTGCATTAAACATTTGTTGAGTACTGTCTGTTTTGTAGCCAGCAGTTAAAAGGGCAGGGGCGTCTTTTCAGCCTAGCAGATGGTGTATGCAGCACAGAGCTATGCAGTTCCACAGGACTGGGCTGTACCACTGCAAGTAATGTCTTTAAAAAGCTTGTTTGCTTTTGATGAAAGTAAATAATAGTGTGTTTGAGTGCTAGATGGCTTAATAACACTACCCAGCATATGGGATGGTATATTTTGTCTTTACTTTCTGCGTCCAGAAAGAGACGGTTATGATTTTTTTTTTTTTTTTTGTATTTAGCCATTGCAGTTATTCAATATAATTGGCAGGAATACTACTCTTGGAAACACACCCCAGCAGGAATGCCTTTTGGAAAAAAAGGCCTTTAAAAATCTGGAAAAACTGACTCTTCGTATCTGATCTGCAAGATTTACATGCACAGCTCGGGAAGTGCAGTAAAAGAGAGTCAAGACTCCCCTCAGGCAGTCAAGCTGTCAAGTGAACTGAACTTACTCACTGACCTGTCCTCAGCAACACATGACCCTTGTAGCAGGGCTGTTTGTCCCGAAGGCATCAGGGCACGCCCTCTGCAGCTCGCTGCTGCTTGACCCACACAGCCCAGCATTGCTTTGAGTCTTACAAAGGCTCCGGCCCTTAGTCGAGCTCTCCTATTCGGTTGGATGCTGACTGCAGAGGAAGCTTTCAAATGTGATGCTTTAACCGCCTTTAATCTCAGGGCTGCTAGTACAGCCTGGACAGATGGTGCCTTCAACATAATACTCCACTAGTGAATTTTGAGAGTGCTTTCTCTGCAATATGGAGGTCAGGCTGGCAGCGGAGACGGATGATTTACTTAACAGTCACTTCTAGCCCAGAAAGGTTGCATAATAAGTGCTACTTCAGGGGCTCTGTCAGTTTCTCGTGTTAGAGCTCCTCTGAAGGGGGGTGGCGAGACAAGATATGTGTGTGTAGTTGGTGTGGAGTAATATCCCTTGCTGAGTCAGAATTCCTTTGGTCTGTATTGCAGTAATTCCTTCGCTGCCCAACCTCTCCCCGGTCCCAGCCCTCTACTGTTTTGCTTTTCTTTCTTGGCAGTCAGGTATCCCTGCTGGCACGAGAACCCACCACACCCCCACAGTCATGGCCTAGAAAGGGAGATGTGCTTTAGAGGTGGTTGTGGAGAATAGGGAGGAGGAAGAGGAGGACGAGGAGGGCAATAGCAGAGGAAAAGAACTCGTAGAGGCCTTGTTGTCTTGGCAAGAGGTGGGATGAGGTGCCTGGCTGTGCCATCCCATTGCCTCACCACCTGTCCTCTGAAAAGCCACGGTCAGTCTCCCAGATATGAAAACTCGATCATGCAACTCTTAAATCCTTCTTGGAATATAACACCTGATATTTATCATGCTTAACAAAATATTTGCCATTATTAATGTGGAAACGATTATTATACTCGCAGTTTGTAGTGTGACCTTGTTCTTTTGTCACTGCATGCAGGAATGCCATTTCATTTATGTGGTGTGGCTATTCTGGTGCGGTTGGAAGGGTTTGCCCCAGTCCACAGATCGTTGTGATAGTTGGCAGCGGCGTGTATATTTTGAAGTCAAGACAGGTAAGCTTCCCAAATGAGAAGAGTGGGGGGGGTAATTAATAACGAGGAGCGTTATCTACAGTTCAGTGTGTTTTATTTGGGTCAGCCTCAAGGCTGGTATGCTGCATTTACCAAGTGTTGTTGCAAATATAGACCGGCTTCATCCCCATCTGTATGTGTCTAGTAATTGCATTCTAGAAATGCCAACATCATGGTTGCCAACTAGCCCTCCATGGGAGGTGCGATCACGCCTGTTGAGGCATATTATCTCGGATGCAAGCTGTGAATGACTACAGAAAACACTGAAGTCAGTTGGAGTTTTTGGAACGTAACGATATTTTTCAATTCATTTACATCACATACTGTCTCATATTGGATAATATCGTGTTCATTTAGGAGTAATTAAAGTCTGAATGTGTTCAGTAGCTTTGGCCAAAGCTATAGTTGCAGCTGTCGAAGAATGCACACTTTTTATGTAATCCTAGTTTCCTGAATTCCTTATCAAGTTTTGTTAAGAAGAAATGGCATGTGTAGACACTGAAAGCAGATATTATTTACAAAATGTGGATAATGTGCTTTGAAATATTTTAAAACAATTGACAATTTCCTGATGAAACAGATGAAAGTATTCAATGGCAGAATTAAATAAGTAAACCAGATGCAAAATATGACTAGTTTTCTTGCTAAGCTAACATTAAATAAGCATCCAGTAGTTAAAGGTACTTGTATGCAGCTGTCCTCTGGCAGCTTACTGAAGTATATTTTATTTTTCTGGCATGTTATCGTTATAGTATTGAGTGCCCCGTGCTTAGTAAAGCTTTTGAAGTCAGACTTGTGATTTTGTGATGACAACTGCAGCCCCAGCTCAACTACACACTGCCGATCTGTGTCATGTCCAGCCACCCGTCCGCATATCACAGCACACTCATAGAACAAGTCACCAACAGGAACGCTTTGTAAAGTGCCTGGCGGTGCTCTAGCAGGGCTGTCAAGGGTTAGTGGGGTTAGTGGGGACATATGTTCTCCATAGACCGGAGTCGTCAGTCCTTCCCATTACAAGCGCCAGCTGACAGCATGATGGAGAGAGCTGGAAGACTTACACAAAGGTGGTTCTGTCAAATGCGGGGCCTTGGTTTTTGTCCAGGACGCAATCCAAACATGCCCACAAGTCCTCCTCAACTGTCTGACCTTTCTGTTTGCCTTCTGATGAAAATACAGAAATTATAGCCTTGAAAGTTTGTGGAAATCTGCCACGATTACAGTATGTCAAACACTAGGCGTGCAAGACCTGATGGCTAACCATGTTTAATTGAATTTGATTCACAGATGACTTCTGAAGCCTTTTTTGTGCTGTATCTGTTTGAGCAGGGCTGTTATTATGGCTTTGTAGGTGCAATGATTCATCTTATGGATTCAGGAAGGTGTGGCCCTTTGACAAACCCGCTATAGCTCCAAGAAGTTTCACTCGCAAGAGTTAGCTAAAGCTTCTTTTAGACATGCTGTGATTTCCATGAATCTGGTGTCTCATGTGACGCTGGTGCTTTTCTGTGATGTTTGGTGACAGCAATCGGACCAGGTTGGACCTAGTAGCATATACTTATCACTTTCAACACGGCTTAAGTCAAAACTGCTGCGGTCGAGCTAACTGACAGGCAGCACAGCAGTGAGGGATTAATTTGACATATGATGAGTTGTTTGGAGGAATCTAGCAGATCGTGTTATTAAATAAATAGAGAATCGCTCTGATGAAACGTTTCTCCTCCATGGTTTACCTGTAATTAATTGAAGCAGTGACTTGGTTTTTCACAGTGATCGAGCCAAATAAATGAGGGAAAATTGTTCTTTAGATTATGTTTTTTCTGATTTTGAGTCTGTTTTTTCAGCCACTTCTGGTTTAACAAAGTGCTGCATGTGAGAATATCTAGAACAGAATATTTATAAAATAGTTTAACTTATCTTGCAAGTCCTAAGGGGAAAAAAAAGCTTTTATGTGTGTTTTTTAAGTGGCTGCTTATGCTTTTACAGTAGCACAACTGGACTTATTTTTAACACGGATTGCAAAATAAGCTTAAAAGTAATATTTTCAGCCCCTGTCGTCCAATATTTTTGAGTTTTTACCTGACTGCTTCTCGTCTGGCACACTAATTTGAATTGTTATGACGATATGACACACAGTTGTGTTGAATGTCAGACTCAAGCTATTATAATGCCTTTGTTAATGTATTGTCCAGTCTCATTAATAGCAAATATCATTTGCCCACGGTGTCCTCCTGACAGTTTCACAAGCCTGTCTGAATGCTGTCTCTTCATTACATTGATGTATCAATTAATTTGACATATCTAATGCATGAATGGGCTTGAATATATATAAAAGCTTTTAAACCTTTTTAAATCGACAACAACATAAACACAAAGACAATAGCCTGGAAAAATAATGTTTGTTTTTAGGCTTGCAAGCAAAAATCACATGTTACAGTTACATAATGTCCACAGCGAAAGATGGGGGGCAAGACTTGATGGCATTATTTAAAGGGCATAAACATTATCAGTCAACTCTTTAAAACAGTCAGGGAATGTCTCATAATAATTACCTTCAATACCGAGACTGTGTGTGTGTGTGTGTGTGTGTGTGTGTGTGTGTGTGGCAGGGGGGATATAACTTTTCTACATATTATATTTTAGTCTTCTTTCTTGGAAAATAAAAGTAAACAAATTGGGTAAATGAAGCATACCTACGATTAAATTTAGATGTATTTACAGTTTATATGGTAAGATTTTTTATAGCTGCCAAGAAGATTAACTTTACATCATAGCGACAATAACGATGCTTCTAGCTGTTGCTATAACATTCAGGACCATTTCTCAGAATAAGCTGTTATTACCCTGAAAAGATTTTTTAAGTACTTGTTATATTGCATTGACTCTATTTGCCTTTTGTAATTAGTGCTATTTATTAGACAAAGTACACACAACATATTATATATGGCTCCATGTGATAGATGTGTGCCACAGGTTACTTATGGGAATGAGTAACATCCAGGTGAGCCTGCACCCATAGCACCCTGACTTCCAGATCCTTTCAGCTTCCTCTATTGTTCCCTATGCTATGCTCCAAAGCTGATTACAGCGCCTTTTCTAATGAAAGCTAATCCTGTGTCACGGCACTGCGGAGGGGGAGGAGGAGGGGGGAGCCCTCAGCTTGGCAAAGCTACCAGGGAATGTCTTCTTTAAGGCCTGTCAAAGCAGCTTTCAGAGAAAATGCCTGAGTAGTAACATCTACACATGGAAAACTGTAAGAGAGTTAAAATTGAGTATTTTCTTTGTCCTGGTCTGTAGGCTATTAGCATCCTATGCAAATTAATATTTCAACTTACAATACCATGTAATTATTCACTTCTGTCCAGTGTTTTTTGCACATGTGCAGACTAACACTGTTGGGGTGTCTATCAGCTTGCAATATGATGTGTATTACAATACAGGGGTAGCGATACAATATATGGTGATGCTATAAACAAGGTGATAAATTGTTATTTTTCTTTACTAGAATTTAACAGTAAGAAAATGTCACAGCCTAGTAAATGCCCAACTTACTGAATAAGAACGAGGGGGATGTCTTTTTTTCTAAAATAGCCCCTCCCCCATTTTATTTTAAAAACACTCTGCAGACAAGATGAATAAAGAAATTAAAATCTGCTTCATAATTAAAAATATTCTCATAAAAAGATTGATACAGTTCTATTGCATATTGATATTGATATATAGTCTCTTTAAAAAATATTGCAATATAACAATATATGGATATTTTCTTACAACCCTAGTAGGTCAGTAACCTTTGTGTTTAAGTCTGTTGTAGGTTTTGTAGAAATGAGATGTCAAAATTATTATAGATTTACTAACGGCGCTGCACAGTTTCTTTCTTTGCAAAGTACGCTCTAAAAAGACACCTTCGAGAAGAGGTGTCCAAGTTCAATCGTCAAGATCTACCATCCTGCGACTTTTAGGTGCAGCCCTTCTCCAACACAACTGAATCAAATGATTGGCTCGTTACTAGGCCTCTGCAGAGATGCATGACATGCCGAAGAGGAAATTCAAACATTTCACCCAGGTGTGTTGAAGAAAGGATGTGTGTAAGGGTTGCTCTCGAGAGATCTCGAGGACCGGATCTGGGCTTCCCTATCTTAAGCCGGATTTCCATTATTACCTAGTCCGCTCTGCTCCACCGGCCCGGGAGCGCTCTACTCTGCTGGAATGCTTTTTCATTGCAAATCCAGTCTAAGTCCAGACGCTCTATTGTCGGAGAGGTCCCCCGGCGCATTCCTTCTAGAAAGTTATCGATGTCATCTCATTGCGACACTCCGCAACAAAACAACACGTTCTCCGAGATTTAATGTAGTGTTTAATTAATTTGTATAAGGAATTCCTTTCTTTTGTTTTTACTAAATTCTTCCACTTTTGTTAAAATTGAATTACTGCATCTTTGATAAGTCAGTGTATAATTTTGTTTGGACGTGGGGTTTAAGCCTGTAAGCTAACCTGAGGAGAAAGAGGATTGTGCCACTTAAATAGGGTGATAACAGAATGCTGAATATTTAAAGGGCATTAACAAAGAAAGTATTTAATATGGACTGGTTGTAAACTAATACGGTCATTGTGGGCATAGAAACCAATCCATCACATTGGACTGGACTATCTCTCATTAGTTTTCATTATCCTGCATACTTATATGTTTATTTGCAAAGAACTCTATGGGTACAGATATAATGCAGTACATAATAACCTTTGTAACATGTGCTCTGATTCTCATTACAGCATCAGTCACCTCATTCACGATAGTTGGTGTCTTAGTTGCATAGAAGTACCAGATAATTCAAGTAAAGTCATGTTTATTTTAAAAATGACTCTTGGAAAGAGCTCATATCGCATCAGAAATTTCATCCCCTGCTCATCTGCTTCAGGCACAGCAGACCCACAAGGTCGAATTGCAGTCATCTTGGTAAACAGTTTTCTTCTCAGGCCTGGTTGCGTGCCCTGAATAAACTCTGCACAGACGATCTGCGCAGCCATATTCAGTCAGATGATGACGCTCCAGGAAGGACGGTCGGGCTTCTCGCAGTCACATTGTTCGTTTATTTTCTTCTTTTCCCTGTTGGCTAGTGAACACAGCTGTAACCTTACCTGGTCAAGAATAGTTCCATTGTCATTAAAAATACCACTGTACATCAACCCCTCCTGTTGTAATTATAACATGTTTGGGATTTTACAAAGACTTGCATCTGCTAGGAAGCTTGTTTCACTCTTTTGGTAACATACATTTGGCTACAAGTGGCCATTCATCTGGCAGTTGAGTCGTCGGGAAATAAACTGAGTTGCTCTTTTTTCCTCATTATGTCCATCAGAGTTAATATATGTAAATACCTGCATCTATGTAGCCGTACTGATAGGATGGGTGATTAAGAAACTGAATTTTATGTAGAACCATCAATCCTTTTGACTGGTTATTGTCGCAATCGTAATGGGTCAAGAATTGTACTGTTATCTGCAGATGCCACAAAATAAACATTCAGAACTTATAAGGAGCTTAACAGGTCAGCTTCAATAATCCCCCTTGTGATTAGAAAAGTAATACCTCTCTCAGAATGTCAATATTTAATATAGCTTTCTAGACTGAGCTGACATCAGGTCCTGGCTTGTAATTTGCAGACTATATGTGATGTAAGAATAATAAATCTCTAGGGGCATCCCATCACTGTGAATCAGAGAATGGAGGGTTTTGCTTGAATGGCAGATGCTCTTTTTTTTTCATCCATTTCGATGCATTTTTGTGCAGCTGATTGATCTTTCTCTGTCCCTGACTCCTATCCTTCACCTGGACCACTTTCACATATCTGTAGTCATTTGCCTGCTGTGATCCAGGTCCCTGGCAGCCTTTCATTGATCTGCCAATGCACTGATTGCTCACCGCGCACCCAACGGACATACGGTGGATGGACATCTCTCAGAAAATGTCTCTCTCTTCTCTACCTCATCATCTGCCGCCTACTCCTTTCCATCAATCTTTACATTTATATGCATGCATCCATCCCCAGGTTCACCCACGCTTCAGCCCTAACCTCACTAATTACTCACAGATGTAGTTAGAGTGCTTTCTGAGCAGTAGTGCATTTCTGTCACCTGCTTTTGCAAATATATTCTACATTTTTCTTCTAAAAACCTGCCGAGGCAAAGCAGGATTAACATGTGCTTGTCACTCACTCTGACACGGCCGTTTCCAGGCTGTAAAACAATGCTGTAGGCTATCTGCTGTACGAGCTCGATCGTTTTTGATCACCTTCACTGCTATGACAAGATAGATGCAGGTCGTGGGTATATTGAGCTGAACTGTCTATTTTATCAATGCACACCCGTAGATTGCTGGCATTGATCAGACGCACATGTTTTTTGCAGTGAACGGCTCTCAAATGCACCGTCACTCTCATGTTGTGTATGTTGTGGCAGTGTGAATGAATGAATTTCGGACATGTAAGAATATGTAAGAGCATGCATCTGCAATTGATTTAGTCCATGCAGAATGTAGCATGCTCATGGAAACTCATTTTTAAGGCAGTATTTTGATGGATGAAAGATTAAGACTGAGACTCTACAGCACTGTTTCCCTGGCAACCCCTTCACTTGCTTTTATCTAATATCTCTCCTGTTTGTTGATGCAAAGTCAAAGCTTATGTCTCTGCAGCAGATGATAGAGATGTTCAAAAACCTCTGTTGGGAACGGTCAACTGCTGGTGTGCAACTAACTATAACAAGGTTACAGTTATTAAAGCGAAAAATTCATATAATACCATCATGAAGATTAAAAATCTTAAAATAACTTCAGATTTTGTCGGTATGAGCAACCTGCAACTGAAATCTACAATAGATTAAAAACCACTTATTGTTTAAATTGTTATTATTTATTTTATTAATAATTTGCTAACATTACAGTCATTTAGCAGACGCTTTTCTCCAAAGCGACTTACATCTGAGAATAAGAACAACACAAGCACTAAA
>JBAMHX010000006.1:6281386-6319366 GCA_037177515.1 Pseudomugil tenellus | reverse complement strand
TTAAATACCTGAGGGAGGTGAGATAATGAGGCACAGGTGAGACACATTAGGAAGGAATCAGTAATCAGCCGAGGGCAAGGCACACCAGGAGGCGGAAGGAAAGGAGATTCCTAACACAATCACATGGTTTTCGTACGGTACGGAGGAAGAAGGGCTTTAAGAGGTGGGTTTAACAGGTGTGTGTATATGTGTGTTTCACGAAATTGGGGTATGTGAGTATAGGCCTGTCGCAATAAGTAAATTAATTGCATGATCAGAAAAAAGGAGCGCAATAACTTTGTCGGCCGCAAAAAATGTAGTTTTTGTTTTTCTTTTTACCAAAGACTGGATTGCAATACCTTTCACTATGGTGGATCATAGTGTACGATAGCAATACAGAGCCTTTCAGTAGCTTTTGTCTACAACAGTAGTAATCAGTTCAGTCCTACAAGGGCCACAATCAGCAGGTTTTCCATGTAACCATGCTCCAACACAGCTGACTCAAATTAATAAGTCATTGTCCAGAACCTGATAGGCTGTTGGATCAATTTAATATGAATCCGGTGAGCTGAAATAGGAATACATTGGAAACCTGCTGGATTGCTGCCCTCATAGGACTGAATCGAATAGCCATGGTCTACAACGTTGCCTACAAGATGACATACTAAATAAGATCAGACACTCATGTAGTTTTACTATACCACCTGAGATATCTGGTCGAGTAAAACATGTCCCCTTATATGAACAGATGCTATGTAACTGCTGACTGGACCCTGAAGTGTTTAAAGACCAGATATGTTCCAGACAATCACACTGTTGATACTGTGGAAGACCATAAACTAGTCTGCACATCAAGCTAAATTTTCTTTAGAAATAAATGTTTAATATTGGAAAGGGTAAACTTAGCCTTATTATGACATCATTATAATATCAGTTGCAAACTGTCTAAAAATGACAACATTAATCACTTAGTGGAGTATTATTGTTTATTGCAATAATTATTGATACAATTAATCGCACATCAAAATTTGTTATCGTGACAGGCTTAGGTGAGTATCAGCTTATGCTGTAACCTTGTTGGGTTTTATGTTACTGTTTTTACTTTTTCATCTTTAGTTTTTATCTGTTGGTTTTTTTTTCAGTTTAGTCTTTATTCGAAATAAACAAGCATCCGCATCAATATAAAATGTTTATTTAAAGGTTTTTTTTATTTTTCGTTTTATTTTAAAGTGTTGAAATTACCGTTTTTCCTGTCAAGGACGAGGAGACTAGTTTCCTGGATTTAAGGGAATATAAATTTCATACTGAAGGATAAAAGAAGTTGAACATACATTAAACATTAAAACATGGAGTGAGACAATACATGAAAGACAGACGGACAGACAAGGTACAACGTTATAACCCAGGGAGAATCATTTCAGAGATCTGTTGTCACACAGAAGTCTGAAGTAATTCTGCCCAGTCACTTAGAAACACCTTTGTTTAAAGACTCAGGTTGTGTGCGTCACAGTCTAGAGTTACTATTCTGTTGCAAACAAGATAGAGACTCACGTCCCGTCTAAAGATTCTCCATGATGGGAAGGAAACAATCAGGCAGATGGTTTACTAAGGTCAGAATGACATCAGCTTAGGAACATGATGGTCAAACCCTTCTGCCAGATATTAATTAAGAGTAAGATAATTAAGCTGAGATATTAGCTTAAATTTTTGCACACTTTGCCCCCAACTAATGAATGCTGATTTGGGATCTTGCATCCTGTCTCTTCTCTCTAGCCAGTAAAAGTTAGTGATATTAACTGTTTTTTTATCTCTTCCTCTCCTCCCTTCATCCGATAATAACCTCTCGGGTTCTTTGCTGGATTAGCCATGGTGCAAATCAAAACCGCCCTTGTGTCGATGTCTTGTTCTGGTATGTAAGGTGGTGCTAAGAAGCAGAAAGACGGCTGTCACATCTGCGCTGGAGCACAAAGTTTTGAAGTGCAGTTTTCAGCCCTGGAACGCTGCAGGGTGACAACCAGTCCAAGAACGTTGCGTAATAAATGTCAGAGAGTCATGAAAATGAGTCAGAAGCACTGAGTTTTAAGGTTGGAAAGTTATGTCCTGTTGCTTTGAGACATTTTATTCTGCAGTATTATAAGGTAATAATTGCTGTAAGTCTAATAATGATACTCTGGGAAAAAGAACTAATGTTTCCCTATTATTATTATTAAGAACTTTCTTTGAAAAACACTTTGCATGATTATTTTGTTAAAGGATATTTGTAGTTAATGGACTTTCAGTGTGCAGTTGCAACCACATACTGAAGATGACAGATATTCAATGCATATTTAATCTGTCTGCGTGAGCCGCACTACATTGTTTCCAATAAGAGGTCCTTTATCAGGGCAGCTCACGTTCGTTTTCTTTTCCCCTTCTCCGACATAAGCTGCAATTGATAAATGATAAAGCACAATTGGGATGTTTCCATAGCAATACCATGTTATAGAAGATGAAGCACTGAGACTGCTGAGTTGTGTTTTGCTTTCTAAAATTTTTCCTCATTCTGTTGCATCTGTAAGCTGTGTATTTAGCTTTAATGTCAAGAATTTTATCTGATTCTCCTCTCGTAAAGTGAAAATGTGTTGTTTACATAGTTGAGAATAGATTAGGAATGAATAAAAGAGTCAAATATGAGGTGGAAAAACACAGTTTGTTTTCTTTTACTTAAAAGTTTCTATTGTTAGATTAAATAAAACAGCAGCTACAATTTAAATTCACTGTTTTGGTTATTTTTTATTCCTTTGAAATAACTTTTCAGAAAGCTTACAACCAAGCGAAACACAAACCAGCTCTGCGTTTGTAGTAGATTCGGCCTGATTGTCCAGAAAATAAGGACATGTTTAGAAATCAGACACAAATACCAAGGTTCCCCTCTGAAGTCGGTCCCTGTTGTGGATTTCAGCAGTTACAGAGTGTGGGTTTAATAAAAGACAAATGCTAAAGTGCAGGTTTACAATACAGTCAAGTAGAGCAGATTCACAGAGCTGTCTCTTGAGGCTCATAACTTGGGATAATTGCTCTTCAACGCTGTCCTCCCGCTTCCACTAATTGGGTATTTCTGCGTCAGAATCCTTTTTTTCACAAGATCTCATTGTATTCCTTCTAGATGCAGTTCATAAACCTTCAGGAAACTAAGATTTTATTCTTTTGTTATGTCTGAATTATCTGATTAAGTGTAGATTGGATGAATCGAGTCGCGCTGGAGGCTAAGATCCATCAGGCTTGGATTGCAAGCATGTCGTTGGCGTCACTGTGGAGGCGTTGAGTGAATTATGCTGACAGTTATCTCTGTGTTATCTGTTTATTACCACTATTAGCTAAAGCCATAACTTTTTGTAACTAGTTTTAGTAATTTGGAAAGTGTGCTAAATCGTGTTATATTTGTCATTAGAACTTCACAATGCTATCCACAAAGAGTGGATTTTTTATTCATTTCATTGCAACCAGTGTCTTCTATTTAATAATCTGGGGCCAAATTTAGCCCTTCCGGTTGGAGCTTGTCCACATCATCTACTTTATGTCATTTGATGCAAACCTCAGTAATTGCCATGAGGAAACTGCTTCAGTTTAATGCACCAGATTAAAATTAAAATAACTCAAGTACAACTTGCTTACAGTACTGTGAACTACGAAGCGTACTAAAAGAGAATCCACTTTTAAGGAGAAGCCGCAGCCAGAGGTTAATTAAATTTTATAGTATAATATAAACTGACATGAAAAAGAACAGCAGCAGTGCTGAAAATGTTTTAGAGCTCGACTGAGTATCGCTGCTTAAAAGTCTTCATTGTTGGACTTTTTTATTGAGGAGACTTGGCAGGCAGGTTTCTCCCTAAGTATATTAGAGAATTAGCTTCTTTTTCTTAGGATTTAGGATGTGCTTTCGTCTCTTGGTGCTTCCCTAAACTGACTTCATAAAGATTTCATGGCTGGTGGGGGTTTGTTCATGAACCTGCTGAACGTTTGGGGTCGTTCTCACGCTGCAAAGTGAAAAACAGACCAGATCTAATGCGTTTTCACACCGTTTTGTAGGGTTGTCTGAATGTACTTTGGGAAAAAAAGTAGTGCACTCAAAATTACCCACAATGCATCTTGAAAAGTAGTGAGCATTGAGGGTCAGTAGATGGGTCAAAATAGACCACAAAGCGTTGCGGGCTGGAGCTTATAATGGCGTAAATGATACAAACATCAAAAACGTTTAACAAAAAAACTAAAGAGCCAAATTTTTATCTCTTTTCTACCCAATAATTATGATATGAATCAAGAATAAAATGCAATATAAGTAAATAAGAAACTTTCACACGAAATTAGATTGGATTTGAAACGTAACTTTCAAGTCCGTTGTTGTTGCCATAGTTACAGCTGGTAGTCACGTGATGCGCGACATAGAAAAAGTAGTGAGCTTCGTGACCGAATCACAGTGAAATTGAGGGAACTATATAGTGTGCTATGTAGTGCAGCCCTATGTAGTGAATAAGGGGTTAGGGCATAGGGTGCAGCCTTAGTGTACACAATAAGCCACTAGATTAAAGCCACAGGCAGGTAAAGTCATGTTCATATTGTTGCATCACAACTGCTATTTCACCATTCACACCGATGTTCCGTCACAAAAATGGCACCTACCTCAATGTTTTTGCAGATCAACCACAACCCTGCAACCTGAATTGCCACAATGACAAAGACCATTACAAAGAATGTGTTCACCCAAAAAAAACAAACCTAGTGGGATGAAATCATGTCTTTGTAACGTACTTCCACTCCAGGTTAGGGCTGCTCGATTATGGCCAAACTTATAATTAAAATTATTTTGACTGAAATTGTGAATGATTATTTAACACGATTATCCATTAACTTTAATAACATAAATTTATTTCCCAGCCATTAAGTTCCCGCCACACTTAAAAGCTGGATTAAAAGCCTTCTGGAAAAGCTACAAACGCCTTAGTGACCCGCTTAGTTCACCCATACAGTATGCTACAGTTAGCAATTTACCACATCAAGCGTTGTGAAGTTTTTGAGATATTCCATAAAGTACCGACGATTTCTAAAGGTTAACAGGTTTCTTCCATATAGTTGATGTGATCCTGGTCCTGCTTGTGGCTGAGTTCTGGGATCTAGGTTTGTCAGGTTGCTTTCATTTGCAAACAGGCAACTTGTTTAAATTGCTACAGAAAACACGAATTGCGAAGGTGCAAAAAATGGAACTATTTCATTTTTATGATTGTTGAAAACCCAGATTGTAAATGAGACCCTCACTTGTAATTTGACCCTCACTGGTGAAAGCTGCTATGCACCGCTCTGCATGTGGACTTACATGCTGATGATGTTAACATGCAGCAGTTTTAGGGCTCTCATTCTAAAATATCCAGCAGCACCTAAATCTTTGCATGTATTTACATTTTCCTATACAAATCGACGCTGTGACTGATAGAGTGGTGTGACTTTCCTTCATTCTCACAAGATGCTTTTCTTGTTGCCTCATTTCTAATCTAATTGTTATCCAAATACCACAGAGAACAATGAATACCAGGGGAGGAAAAATGTGTTTTTCTCTAATATGAAGGGAAATTATCTTAAAAATGAGTCATCAAGTGGGAAGAAAAGATTGTTTCTCAACTCCAGATGTGACCAACTCTTGAACTAATCTTTATTACATCTACAAAACGGACTTTTAAATCAGATGATCTCACTTGCTCTCTGTCAGTCAATTGCAGCAAATCTGTTTTGGCGTTTTCTCCTCCGCTCTCCGCTGGGAGTAATAGAGTATTGGATCTCAGGGCGATAGGAAACCAATCCAGAGAAATCACCTGTGTGAGCTTGTTTCTGGCGCAGATGTTTTCGGCCCACATCTCTCCCTCTGCGGTGTTTTACAGCCGTCTCCTCTCCGGACTTGATATAACAGCAGATTAAACCATGTCAAGTCTGGATGTGTTGGAGGCTTCCTGTTAGCAACAGACGTTTCTGTCTGTAAGAGGTGAACATGTAATTATCTTTGAGCAACCGCTGTGACACACCAGATTTGCAATCACGCTTAACTCAACAGGACAAGTTTAGAAATTGATACAACTGACAGCTTTCCAGCGGTCTGAGCCAATGAAACTTTACCGTGTTTGGCAACGACGCTCGCGCTCAGATGAAGCCTCGCTCACAAGCTGAAACACAAAGAGGCTGAGAGAGGATGTAGTGGAAATGCAAGACACGGAAACAGGCACTCAGCCCCCTTGTCGTCATGGATGCATATTTTATACATGAATTAGCATGCACTTACGTGTTAGTGCGTTTAGAAGTTACACCAAAAGGTTTGATTATTTTTATGTGTAATTAGAAGCCGGAAATATCACCACCCTGACATTTAGTGTCTGCTTAAGATAAATGAGGCATACATGCTGCTAGATTTTCTATATATACTTGTCTTTTCAGGTACGAATTACAATTACTGCACTTTGTTTTTGTTTGTTTGGTGCATAATATATGATGCAAGCAGCAGAGGTGATAATGAAATGTTGCTTCTGCAGCTACTGCCAGCATTTTATGTAAAGTATGTTCTTATAATGTCAGAATTTATTCCTTCAGGTAAAGCTCACTTGAAACATATGAAAAATGGTCCAACATGTACTCTTATGCTGTGTGTGTCTTCTTTCTTCCATATTCCAGTTTGTGGAGACATCCATGGGCAGTTCTTTGACCTGATGAAGCTGTTTGAAGTAGGAGGATCACCAGCATCCACGCGCTACCTTTTCCTTGGGGACTACGTTGACAGAGGGTATTTCAGTATTGAAGTGAGTGCGTGTATTTGTTTTTGTCCTTGTGCTGGGGGACTAATCAAGCGTGACAAAAACTATTGTTTTTTTTTTTAAAAAGCTTTCTTTGAGCATAGCTGAAATCAGGCTGCAGATATTACAGTGGTTATAGACTGTACGATCATCTGAAAATGTGTCCTGCATATGCCAGCAAATGTCACAGCAGACTTTTTAAATACATGTATTTAACATTAGGATTATTTTACATGTGTGTGCATATATAAATTCTCATATTCTGTCGTTGCATCATCTCAAACACCACGTTTTATTTAATATAATAAAACTGATTTTATGCTGTCTTCAGGTGTTTCCTTTGAAAAATTGTCATCAGTTTTTCCAAGAAGCTTCAAAACACACAAGTAAATGTGCTGCATCAATGTTTGAATAGATGCAGGAGTACTTGCATTTGTTACGAGGTTTTAGAGGCAGGGAAGGTGTGGACCCAAATGCAGACAATGGAGGCAGCAGCAGTGCAGATAAAGCTTGTTTTATTATCCAGGTTTGAACCAAAAGAAGGACTTTCCAATTGATGCTTAGTAGACTAACCAACTTCTAACACAACTAATGAACCAGCAACTAAACTGAAAACTCAAGAAACTAAAATACATGGAACTAAACGAGGGACAGGTGAACATAATTACTAACACAACCAATGAACAGAAATACAGAGCAAACAGGAAACAAGGAAATCTACTAAACAAGACAGGAACCAAACTAACCCCAACCCATAAACCCTAACAGTATTGGGTCTGACTCGATGACTAGACGACACGCTAACTCTCGGCTCCCCCCACCTCTCTCTGTTCTTCTTTGTTTCAGTGTGTGCTGTACTTGTGGGCCTTAAAGATCCTTTACCCCAAAACACTGTTTTTGCTGCGTGGGAATCATGAATGTCGACATTTAACAGAGTATTTCACATTTAAGCAGGAATGTAAGTATTGTGTTTTCCCTGTATTAGTTTGATGTGACGCTCTGCACACACTGGATGGAGAGTTATTACCTATCTTCATTATGTGTGCGGTACAACTGCTCACTTTAGGAATACTACACTTTACCTTTCCTGATATTTATACATGTCAGAACTATTTGTGTTGGACTCAGATGGGATGGGAGGTTAAAACAGTGAAATTGGGCTGTTTCTAAATAATATTTGGGATGTTTTTGGCAGTGGCAAAAGCCTTTCCACCCCAGATTCTAGCACGCTGCCCTGCCATAAAAGAGCAGCTTTATTTGACTTGGCCTGCTCTCTTTTCCCTGCCCTGTTTTCCCTGCATGACAGGTAGAATTAAGTATTCAGAGAGGGTGTATGACGCTTGTATGGACGCCTTCGACTGCCTTCCCCTGGCTGCACTTATGAACCAGCAGTTCCTGTGTGTACACGGGGGATTATCTCCAGAAATCACGAATCTTGACGACATCAGGAAAGTATGTGGCTGATTTGACTTTCTTTCTCTACATCATTTCATAAAGTTGTTGTCTGTGTGTGTTTGTTTTAAGTGTATGGACTGTTAAAGGCTTTAAGATAAACAAATATGTGGAAAATAAGAGCTTGCTGAACGCTATTTATATTTTCTCCTCTGAGTTAATAATTGTTAAAGCAACAACCTTGCTTGCTGAGCATATAGTGATTCTCCCAGATCTGCCTCAGACGCTGCTCCTGGACGCTGGGGGATTGTGAGCACCGGAACAGTCCTTCCTCTGATTAAAAAAATCTGGAAGAGTCAGATCCTGCTTTCAAACTAATTCAATAATTCCAAAGTGGATTTTGTGGCTGCAATCAAAGGGCTCGTATCATTAAGTTTATCCACTCAA
Source organism: Pseudomugil tenellus (assembly GCA_037177515.1). Lineage (NCBI taxonomy): Eukaryota > Metazoa > Chordata > Actinopteri > Atheriniformes > Pseudomugilidae > Pseudomugil > Pseudomugil tenellus. The sequence goes on along the minus strand of JBAMHX010000006.1, from coordinate 6,310,739 downwards.
GTGTCCACCATGATACCCAATCCAAGCTTTTGTTGAAGAAAGAGCTATCTGTCCATGAACGCAAAGTCATTTCTGTCACTGTGAAGGGTTTTTAAAGCATTTAAAGAGCAAATATTACCATGTATTGACAGATAACTGGTGTCACATCATTCAGTTATGACCTAGCTGAAGGACTTTCTCTAAGTCGTATATCAACTTCATTTGCAACTTTGCAGACCAACAGACTTACAGGAGTCCTCATGTTTCCTTCCACAGCTAGACAGATTCAAAGAGCCTCCAGCATACGGACCGATGTGCGACCTTCTGTGGTCCGACCCTCTGGAGGACTTTGGAAACGAGAAGAGCCACGAGCACTTCACACACAACACAGTGCGAGGCTGTTCCTATTTCTACAGGTGGGTAACCTCCTTTGTTCTCTCTCTGTTGCAGTTGTCTTCTTATTTATTGCATCAAGGACTCCAGGAAGCAACCAGAGAGATGAGATGTTTCATCCCAGCAATGAATGTTTTACATTGGGTTGTTGGTGTTGCTATAATTTTGGCTGTTGTGATTTTCTGACTCATAGGTAGAAAATTTAAGCATATAATCAGTTAATTAAACTCTTGCTTTTAGTGTCTTTTCTTGTTAAATCCTCATTGCAGTGAGGTAGGGGTCTGTCAGGTTAGACTGCCAGTACTTACGCAGCCTGCATCACCATCAATAGAGCTGAGTAGCTGAACAAACACAGGAAATGCTTGGAGCAAGCAGCTTGCACCGTCACAAAATGTAATGAACTGTCACATTACCAAAAGGCATAGTCCCGTGTCTAAATGCATTCTGCTTATTACGGCGTAAGGTTCACCGTGTCCCTAGGCAAGCTAGCAGAAGTAGACAGAAATGTCCCGGGGCTCCTAATATGCATCTCGTTATCTTATTTATTTGAAAGCAGGTGTTTCATAATAACTTTCTTAATGGTGTTTTAATGTCAGTGCTTGAAAGCGAGGCTTGCGCTTGAGTCGTTGTGAATTTTTGTGGGCATATTTTTGCCTGGAGATCTTTTTATGTTTTAAATGAGGCGTTGCTTTGCATGATTCACAACTGGTTCTGTATTGAGGTTTTAGCCACTAATGTTTTGGTTTAACTGAACCGAGACTGGGTAGAAATGCTAGGTATGTAGCCTATCTTCCCACCTGATGTCAAATTCTAGTTGCACTCTCGTCCCGTTTAACCCCTTTGCCATTTGGTCAAAATTCCTCTGGAGTCTTGTTTTCATCAGTGTCCAACGCTTCTTCTGCCCAGGGGAAGGCTGCTAATTGGCTTCACACTGCTTTTCAAGATTTATGAGACAGTTCCAGGCAGACAGAGGGAGAAAGCCATTCCTCAACAACCCCTCCTCAGAAACCATCCGCTTCTTTTTGTTGCTCCTGTCTATTTTCTCCAACACTGCAGGCACGCTCGTAACACTTTTACAAACACAATTCAGGCATGAAATTGCACATGCTTCCAAAAATGGTTGCTTTTATTGTTGCTGCCATACAGCAGTGTGAGACGGGTCAGCTCAAAGGGATTCCCCTTTTCTTTTTGTAAGTTTTAACACCCTTTATTAATTCCCTTTGATCCCCGACATTGATATTTAACTAGAATATTAAACCGGGGAACAGCACTCGTGAACAAATTACTCCTGGTGTCCACTGAGCTCATTAACATCTGTGCCCTGTCGTTGGACAGATGGGACATGAGCTGAACTCCCAATTTATTTTTGTATCTCAAACAACACCATATGGCGCATGTCTGCATCTGCTGCAGGAAATAACACGAGAAACAAATCATTCATTTCTAATCTTTTAATCTTCCGCAAAAGAAAAGATTATTTGTTGTTTTTTTTTTATTCCCTCTCAGTAAAGCCGCTGCTCACATGCTTCCCAGCAGATGTTTGCCCCTGGTAAAGAAGACACACGTTCCCATATTTACATGCACCAAGACTGTCGACAAACCTTTCGGCAACTGCAGTAGCTGATCAACTTGAAATCATTCACTTAAAGTTAATTTGCTATGCAGGTTTGCTTTCTAATGAGCAGGCCCCTAAAGGTCTATAGATTAAGAGATGTAATGATGCATTGTGTGTCCTACTTGACCAGAACTCCAGATCAGCTTGCTCCATCATTATGAAACCCGAATGGTGTTGTAGTGTTGATTATAGAGGAGGAATCACTCTGCAGATTTGTCAAGCTGCTGAAGAAAAAGTAGGGTTTGGTTCTAAATGCACCGTGTAGGTGTTTGTTCATTGTTGTTCTCTGATGTTGCAGGGGTGTTGCGCTTGGATTACAGAGCGTAGTGTGAGATCCAGCCTGTGTGTCGAACGAGCACATCATATTGCTTTCATTGAACCACTAACATTTTAGGCGTGTTTTTGTGGGTGTTTATGGATTCTGGTTACACTCTCTTAACTTAACTTGAACAAAAAAACTAATGGATAAGCCGGTGAGATGAAGCCAAGGAGGCGGATATTCTATTCAAAACAATATTAGGACACAATATAAGGACACTATTTGCAGTGATTCAAGCGAACTAAAAAGAAAATATTGATGCTACATTGAGATAAAGGGGATGTCCTTGTTTGATTCATCTACTATCTGGCTCATTGAATGCTGTCAAATACCCAAAAAGTTCCATCTGTATTGCTGCAGTTACTTTTAATTGACTATTACAGCATGTAAATCAGCCTAAACATCTGGAACAAAAGAGAAAAAGAAACAAAAATGTAACCTCTGTTGTTGGGGATAGAAAACCTGCAAGTGTCTCTGAGTCAAAGCAGCAGTGTCGCTTACTTTCAGCGTTTCAAAGCATCCCACCATTCAAAAATCCCATCATTCACTGGGGTTTTGGTGCAAGCACTCCTTACATATATGTTGCTAATGCTGTTTAAAGTCAGATAGTGTTATAATTAAAGCATTTATCTGAAGAAATCCAGCTTCCCAGATACTTGCCATGAGCTGTTTTCATTGCGAGCAAAGGAAATTTCCAGTAGAGGCTCCGCTGGGGGACAGAAAACTCAGAAGCCTTGTAGTTTTGATTGTTGGCAGTACAGCTTTTGGTCTCTTAACTCCCAGACTGAATAGATCAGCGTGAGCATAAAACACACTCTAACACTCCCCAGCGGTAGCTTTTTTATTTTTTCTTGCAGGATTCTGATATGAATCATGTCATACCTAACATTTTTAGCTCCATTCAAAAAGAAATCCCCTTGAAGCATCAAACTTACCGGGCTAATGCTGGAGCTTGTTTAAAAGCTACGCATTGCATTTAACAGTAAGACTGTCTTTGCTCGTGAAAACGTTAACCTCTGCTTCTTCTTTTTTACAGCTAATCTTTAAAAGGAGCTCTTCTGTATATATGCAGCAATGGAGAAAATTGAGCTTGAACTCTGTTTGTTTGTCCACTGTTGCTTTGAGCACAATCAATAATACCTTTGACTTATTTAGTTTTTTTTTTTCTATTGATTGTCCTTCTTGGACTTACTGGGATTTTTCTTGACGTCTGAGTAAGCTAAATGTCTTTTTATTCAACAGCTACCCTGCAGTCTGTGACTTTCTACAACACAATAACTTATTATCTGTCATCCGGGCCCATGAAGCGCAGGACGCTGGGTGAGTCTTGTGGCATTTTAGTCTTTTCCCACGACACCATTACAGCAGTGATTCAGAATCCAGTGTTAAATGAAAAACGTCCTTTGTATCAGGGGGTTTCTTCTGCTTGTGTGGAGAGCAGGTTTGAGGCAGTGCGAAGTGTGAGAAAGGGGTCTGCTAATCCAAGAAATTAATACATAGCGTTGGGGGGGAGTCAGCCAGATGTGATAGATCGGGGATGACTCATGCAGATCTGGTTTAGAACGTAACAGCTTACCCAGAGACTCAACATAAAGAAGCAGAAAAGCTCTTTGGAAAGTTTGCTTTTTGAGAGCGGCCAGGTGGTTGAATGTAGCAAGCTGGTTTTGCCTCCGAGCTAGGTCAAGGCAGTGGGAGGCACGGCACAAAGTTGTTTACCATCGCACTCCCACTGCGTGGTCTCATGGGACACCACGCGGCATCTCAGATGGGATTGTTGCCCCAAGATGCCTCCAAACAGACATGTAATTAATGTTAATGGACTCATATCTATGTCTGATGAATAAATGATAAACCCAAAACAATGCAGCTTATTCCAGATATGACAACAAAAATGCAGATTCTCAGTGTTGACTCAGAAGGTAGGAGTTTAGTGTTGGTTTTTAGCCGTATGATGTCAACTTGCAGCCTTATTTCACTTGCAACTTGGGGATTTACTCCCCCTGAGGGTGGGCCTAGGTGTCCCCATAGCACACACTCCCACAACAAGTGGTTGTAATATCTTCTAAAAGTTGTCTCAACAACTAACAAGAAGGCTGAACTCTGAAACCAGCACAAAAAGACACACTATTCCCAATAAGCAGAAGAAATATGTCATGGAAAGACTGAGATTTTGAGAATATTTAATGACAGATAGCAAAAAAATATCAAATCCTTCACAAAAACAAGACACAACATTTTAAGTAACTGTTGCAACATGAACTGATATTAACTGCTGCTTCTGTTTTGGCAACAGATATCGCATGTACAGAAAGAGTCAGACCACTGGCTTCCCGTCCCTTATCACCATCTTTTCAGCACCTAACTATCTAGATGTCTACAATAACAAAGGTAAGAAAAGGGAATCTGTCATTATCAGTCCACATTGATAATTCAGAATTATTAATTCAGAATGAACTAATTCAGACTTAAATTGTTCTTCGAGTTTACATGGGAATTTTAATTCCAATTAAAGTTTTACATGGCATCACGTTTATTCGCATTCTCTTAATTCCGACGTGGCGGTGAAAGTGACATAATCACGTAGCCGGTACTCCACAACTCTCTTCCTGTTTGTAGCATTAGCGGCTAAATGGAAAATGATCTAATATAAACCGTTTGACCTTCAATTTTGATTACATTTTTGAAGTACTAGCTTGTCACAAGTATACGACTTCACTATATTGAGCAGCTGGGGAGGAGAAGAAAATAGGCGGACCAAATACATCGAAGACGGGAGGCAAACTTTTTTTTTTTTTTTTCAACTTTATTGCATTTACAAAACAGCACGATGGGAGGCAGAAGACTGCACATGTGCATCATTGCAGCGGGATGAAGGTAAGTATGTGCAGAACAACCGGAATTAAGCACAAGAGGAATTAAGGGTTTACATGAGACAGGAATTATTTCATTCTGCTTTAAAATAAGAATAAACCAGTCAGTTTATTCGGAATTAAGTTTAATTTCGAATGATCAATTCCACTCGGACATAGGTGTTTACATGGTTACTTTTGACCCGTTTAAAGCGAAATTAACTTTTATTCGGAATTAAAAGTCCCATGTAAACGTGGCCATTGGCTCGCAGTGAGACTAGCACTTTGTTTTCTGTGACTCGCCTCAGGGGGACTTGCTGTAAAATTTAAGCACAGCTTTGGGACATCTGAAGCTGCATTTCTCATGCCACTCTGACATCACTGCAGGAAAAGCTCAGATGCTAATGAGACCATGATGAATCGCTTTGTTTGTCTGAAACATCCAGCTGACATGGCTTGTGGGCACAGTGTGATAAAATGGATTAATTTGTTTCTTTCCAGGGAAACTTGTATAAATTAGAGTTTATTTCTCCTTTTAAAGCTTCATTGATGTTTGTCTTTCATCAGTTACGATAATGATGAGCAGGAATTTAATTTTTTATAACAATTTTCAACACAAGCATGTGTTTCCATATTCCAGTAGATAGCGGTTCCACTTTGCGTCAGTGGAGCAACGTTTTGATGCACGCGGAAAGGCAGCCGGTGTGACATCAAGTGGCCTGGTGCCGGTTCACTTGGCACCTGGTGGAGCCCTTTGCTGCGCCAACGCACCAAGACAGCCTTGCCTTTGTGCTGTGACTCAGCATATAGTTCCCTGCAAAACAGGCTGTATCTGCTTTAACTGAGGGGGCATATTTGGAGTGAAGGCAGCAATGGGTAAACTGCAGGAAATGGGACGGAAAGAGTAATGGTGCTGTGGCATGCTGTTTTGCAGTTGTGATGAAATGCCGTGATGCTGCAGTGCTACTGGTGGAAGGAGGTTTCACACAGGAGCAGGGGGGCTGTCCCCTTTTTTTGTTTTCTTCCTGCTGGCACATTTGCTCGTGTGCAGTCTTTTATGTGAGTTTAGTTTACATTTGTTTGCCCTCTTCCTCATGAACTTGCTATGCGCATGAGGGAAACAGCAAGTCTAGATTGTTGTTTATTATTGGGGAACCTATTTGCGCCATGCCAACTAATCTTCCTATGGCTTCCACTCAACACAACACAAACAGGCCTAGTAATGTCAGGCGTATATTGTTTTTAGGTTTCGCCACCAGTACCCTGGAAAATCACTCGCGCCCCTCAGGCTCAATACGGAAGAGTCAAGATATCTAAAATGATTTGGTCTGCACTCTCATTTTAGCCACAGTTGGCCGACCTTATGTTGATGAAACACTTCCCTGTGGCTATCAGAGGGAGGAAAATTACTGTTTGTATTGGCTCTGACTTCATTTATGCACAAATATGAATCTTACTTAGCAGGGATACATATTTTTCTCCTTTCCTCTTCATCATTAACTATTAACATCCTTACAAAGTCTGTCTTGCTAATATAGATATGATTGTTGAGGAAGAGTCATTTCTGTGCAAATCAGCTTCCTTCAAGCTAAAAGTCCAGTCAGAGATTTTATGTTCAAGCTTTTAAAGCTTCAATAAATTATTTTGCTCTCAATTCACTTCATCAATTTTTTATTATGACTCTGCTTGATGGAATTTTCTTTCCCCACTGTTGCACCATTTCGTGGAATAGCCACAGCTAATCGTTGCAGTCCTATCGGTCCTGTTGATGCTCCTCTAATCAGTCATGTAGGTGGGCTTCGGTGGAGGAACCGAAGCTCTTGTAATGAATCCCACTGCAACTAGCTTTGTGCTGTTGCTCTGAGCCCGCTGAGCAACGCCCCTGTGATTGATGGCCAATGAAGTGGGCGCATAAATCTTAAAAGGAAGGGAGGACGCATCAGCAGTCCCCATCAATCCTGCGCTGGGGTGTTGGTCAGATTGGCCAATGAGGTGTCTCCATGTGGGAGGGGGAAAAAAAGCTAGCAGTGCACCTCCCATCACAAAGGAGGAGGTGGAAGAAGATTCAACTTATAGCTGAGTCAGAATATATAATCAACACTTAAATGTTGCTGAGGATGAGACTCGGTGAAGCTCAGCTTCCACATGCCTGCCATAACGTCTCCTCCTTGCATTCAAACTGTTGGTTTTGCAGTAAAGTGTCAGACATTACCCAGCTGTCCATCACGCTCTGACCCCTGCTAACCCATCAGTAAAACAGAAAAAACAAAAAGTCGGACAGACACCAGCTGACAACGCAGCAGCAGTGATTTGGCACTTTTTACTGTTTAATCCTCCCCAGTTTTGAGTCCTTAAATGACAGCAGCAGAGGAAAAAAGAGATACGGAGGAGGATGGAAGTGGAGTTGGCAGTATTATGTGTTGGATATTGTTTGGTTTTGCATTAATGGAACGTTTTGCGCCGCGTCGTTATTGACCAGTCCAAGAAGCCGAGAATGAATCCTGATAGTTGCTCGGATGGAATATAGAAAGCGAGGCTGCTAATGCTGTTTAAAGGATGAAGCATCGTTGTTTCGCTTCCTCTCAAGTTCCTCTCGTGTGGTTTTGTTTAGTGATGATGAGGTTAAAACAGGGATGAAGTGATGGAGTGGAAACTTGAATGAATTAAAAGGAAGAGTAGATAACTCTAGCTGATATACTCCATTTCCTTCCTGTACTGAAATGGAATAGGAGGACTGGCTCCAGGCCCTGCTACTGGAATACATAGCAAAATGGAAGCTAGAGCGGTGACGATGCCAGCGCAACAGGGAATTCATTTCTCTCTCCTCGTCACTCGCGCCAGAGAGAAGAGTATCCCTGCCGGCAGATGCTCATCCATCTGTTATCATCCATTACTGGGCATCCCTTTGTTTTTCTCTGAACATGCTGCAAAACTTCTCATGTCGTGTCAGAGTAGAGAAATGCACAACATAATGTAAAACAGGGATAGGCTCAGTTTGTACGATAGCAGAGATTTTCACATTTATTAGTGCACAGTTCACTGTAAAATTCATGTTTTATTTCTTCATATGTAAAAATATGTGCAGTGACCTGCAAACATTGACAAAAAAGCAAAAGAACATTTTGAACAATTTAAACAAGCTTGAAAGCTGATCCCAAGCATGACCACATCTTCTTTAACATCTTTAACAGGCAGGTTTTCTTGTAATTTCTTTCAGATGATCTCATGCTGCTTCAGTAATGTTGAAGTCCAAGCACTGGAGAGGATTCATCACTCCATAACAGTTGCATCTGATTTTCAGTCCTGTGTTATTTGGCGTACCTCAGTTTTTTCCTTCCTGTTTCTATCCCTTAACAGTAGGTTTCCATGGACACCATTTCTACTAAAGTTTAGGGGAAATGTAGAGAGGTCAGCTGCATCTTTTCAATCATGTGTTTCTCACAGTCATCTCTTCAGGAATCTGTTTATTTAGACAGAACTACAGCTAAAAGCCACTTGATTAGAAAAAAGTCGTTTTTACACCGTATAGCATCCAATGGCATCAGTCTCTCTTTTTTCCTGTATATTGAAATTATTTTAAATGATTCAAATAATTTTTTCCTTAATCACATACAATACTTATAATATTAGGTGATTTGTGACAACATCCCAAGATGCAATGCTTTCCTGCTCCTTCGCTCAGGTTAGCGTGGTGGGAGGTGGAGCCCATCTCAGCTGCTAGCGTGAACCCTTGCGAGGTCACCAGTCCACTATAGGAATGCTCACACTCACCATGCTTGTTAATCCTTTTAGAAAGGATTATATACATGTTTGGTAGTTCATCGGGTCATTTTTCATCAGATTTGTCCTCAAGCTGCTGCACTTATAAATGGTGATCCAGTTTCTAACGATACAGTAAATGTTCTCATTAATTTGTGTAAATATGCATCACTGCTGAATGCTGGGATAGGCTCCTGCTTTCCCGCGACCCTGAATTGGATTAGGCTGTATAAATAAATGAATGAATACATGTGCATCATTCAGTTCTTGCCATCCACGCATCTGCCTTCATCTAGATGTACTGAATGTAATGAAGCAAGAAGGTCTGGCTCAGAATACCAACCAAGTGGAACTTTATACCTGAGGCATTAGAAACGGCTCTGCAGTCAGCATTAAGTGTTAGGGAAAGACAGTGGGAATCTCCCCGTGGTCTCAAAGCAGATTTAATAGTCCTTGTTACCGGGGAAACCGGCTTGAGGCCCTCCCTTATGAATAATTAATAAGCGGGTGTCGCCTTGCAATATCTGTGTTAGCGTTGCAGCACGTTTGGCCTGAGTCGGCGCGTTCACCACCTCCAGAGTAGCAGAGACCTCTAGTGGCTGTCGCGTAGGGGAACCTCACATCCTTTTAGATGAGGAATAACTTTGCAAGTAGTTGTGTTTTCGTTGTATTAACAGAGGAGCAAAGCTCTAATCATGTGGCCCTCATCTGCATGTTCTAAAATAAAAGTGGGCCTTGAACTGCTCGCAGCCAGAGCTCAGCAAATGTATTTGTTTTGCGCCAGGGAGGTTGTCGGGTGTCTCTGTTCCTTTAAAAGGAATCTGATTTGAAGGAGCGACAGCAGGGGAGCTGACCTTCTCCCCCGCTCTGCCTTTTTTCCCTCTGGGCTTCCATGGCTGCATTCAATCAAGTGCCTCAACGATGTTTATGCAGTGTGTGATGTTTATGCAATGGCTGCCCACGTGTGCAATTGCTTTCATGCACGCCAACGCACATGGATAAACACCCACAACTCCATCTGAGTGAAGTATACCAAGTAATGCAAGCTTTTGCTGATAGTGATAATACTTCCACATGGATTGTAGAAGTATACTGTTGGTCCCATTTAAAGGAACACGTTTCAGTTTGGGTTGCGTGACCCAGTTTGCGTTGCACCTGGGCTTTATCGCTGCCTGGAATCCAGGTTAGATGTCTTTCTGTCAGTGAGAATGAGGCAGGAAAGTCCCCCATGGCAACCCAGCCACGGTGTCCGCTTTCCCCAGACTGGCCGAGCTGAAGCTTCTATTTCCAGCATAGATATTTATGTTTGGCCGCTCTCATGTTTGCCTCTTCACCCACGTTCACACTGCGCCCCAATCACGGGTGAAGAGGTCACATGGGACGTGTGACGGACAGGAGGACGTTTCTGTGCTGAAAACGCACTGACATGACGTGCTCATAGCGTAAGCAGGGTCACCGCAGTGGTGAAGCTTCTTGGAAAAATCAGCTGCTGTCAAACAGCAACGCTGATTAGTTGTGAGGGTTTCATTCTGTTTCCTTTTGACACCCCCTCAGTGTAAACACCAGCCTAACCACACCCGCAGGATCCAATCCTGCTACATGATTAATACATCTGTTTAAATCATTTAAAAGAAGATCTTTACAAACATTATGATGGAAGTAATAACCCGGTTCCAGAAATAGATTAGTGGATATATGAGGAAATTGACTTGCTTTTATTGATGTCAGAAAAGAGCATTTTCTGTTTTCTGTGGATATAAACATTTAATAGGCATTTAAACCTAATAATATTTATAAATATTTGCAAAAACAACCTAATTTGATACAATTTAGTATCATATTTCTATAATAAAGGGAAAAAAAAGAAAGATTGCTGCGTTTAATGGTTAGAATCAAGATGATACTTTAGGTCATTATAGTGTTCAGTACTTTTGCAATTATTGCACATCAATACCCCATCTTGTGTAAATGAAATGGGCTGAGCCATGTGCTTCTTTGACGTATCCAGTCTTTCTAAATGACAGGCGTGTTTCACCAACTCGCTGGGCGGTAATCAATATGCGGAGGAAATGATCCACTGCAGGAAAAAAGAGGGATTGATTTTCTTTCTAAATCATTTGCAGTTTTGTAAATTTCATCTTTACAGCTCAGGTTGTAATTGCATTTCAATTAGTCCTACTGTGATTGCAGGAGATTGATGTGTATAAGTTGTGCATTTGTGTGGTTGTGTAGGTAGTTTCTTTTACTCAATCGTCTCTTTGTCACCACTGAAGGTTGACTGACAAGATCTTGAATTGCATCCAGTCTCCAGTCTTGGAGTAAATGATCATTTTGCCTTTTTTTTCTTTTTTTTTCTCATTTCACAACAGTTTTTAGCCAGTTTTTTGCTTTTCTAATGGTGTTGTTGTTAAATCACACCTCAGTGCAACACCTGCGCTTAATAAATCATTAACTCTAAAAGTAAACAGCAAAAACACCTTAGTAATATCAAAAAGACACCTTAAGATTGATAATCTGTCATAGTTTTTAAACTGTTTCTTCTTTATTCATATCTATGTGGTGGTAAATCTGAGAACAGGAGGTACCGTGTATGCTAATGCATTTGTCTTCTGTCCGTCTGCAGCTGCAGTGCTGAAGTACGAGAACAACGTGATGAATATCCGACAGTTCAACTGTTCACCTCACCCTTACTGGCTGCCCAACTTCATGGACGTTTTCACCTGGTCCCTGCCTTTTGTCGGGGAGAAGGGTAAGAGTTTAGACACACATTAACAACATGAGAAAACACGCAGGCGGTGAAATCCAGTGTTTCTCTCGTTGTTCCGCAATGAAAAAAGCTTTAAGAAAAGTTTGACAGACATTTGATGCAATCCTATGAATATTTAATGAATTCAGTAATAACTAACTACATTATTTATGAGCCAGAAATGCGATAACTGTACGACTAAAGCAGTCAATGAAAAGGAAATGCAGTATGCAGACATTAATCTCCTAATGACTGAGTCTTTAGGTGTGGACAAGCCTTAAAGCCCTGTGCTTGACAGGCTGAGGCGTTTGTCCTCATATGTTTTGCATGATAATGACAAAGCACATCTATTTTCTCATAAGTGCAAACTACAATGTTGCTAGTTTTGTATGTTCAGATCTAACTTAGCAAATCTAAGTCATGCAGCGATGCTCAAGTTCCAGCTATGATTGACGTTTTACAACACGGATGCCCGAATCTGGTTCTGGAGATTTACCTGCAACATTTAGATGCATCCCTGCTCCAACTCGCCTGAATGGCTGGTTACGGGGCTTCTGCAGAGCTGAATGACATGCAGATGAGGAAATTCAGGTGTGCTGGAAAAGGGATGCATTTAAAAGTCGCAGGATGGTAGATCTCCAGGACCGGATGTGGGCACCTCTGGTTTACAGTTACAGATGTAAGTGGGACTGTGATGCATTCTTTGTTTCTGTCAGCGTTCATTTGTCGGAACTGGTGCGTCCTCTCCAGGCGGCAATCTCTGGCTGCCGATTTTGAAGCCAATAAGGAAGTGAAAATAATAGCGCTAGATGATAGAGAGCAATTCCCATAAACTCCAATGTTAAAATATCCCATTTCACAACTGAAATAAACATGTTTACAGAAAAGAAAAACTTTTTTTTCAGCTCTACGTTTTCATCCATTTTTGGATTTTCCGATAATGACGAAACGCCAAGATGGCAACGTTAGGACCCGCCTATTGGCTTCAAATCTGTTCTTCAGAAACTTATGGGTAATGTGACCTATGCGCTGTCCAGTATTTGTACAGTCAATGGTCCTCTCCTGGAAAGACACAGCAGTTTTGTTGACTCTTTTACATTTGAGAATAACCTCCTAATTAATTAGAAACAGGATTAATAGACAGCAAGAGCTGCTGATCATCATCTTCACTTCCTCTTGTTATAATGTAAAAACACGTCAGTGCTGTAGACCAGAGGGGAAGATCAATCCTAGAGAGCTGCAGTCCTGCAGGTTTCTAACATCTACTGTAGAGCAGCAAGCTTCCTGAACCTCTGCTTTCATACAGGTGCTCATGCTCATGATGATGTTTGGTTAGCTGAGTGCATTTTGATTGGCTGCTACTTAATGTATTACTTCCTAGAAAACAGCTTTTTACACACTGCCTCTTTTTTTGTTTTTTTTTTTTTTACTTAAAAAGCTAATGTGAAATATGAAACGTGTTGCAGTTAATCTGACAAATTGATAAATACCAAATCTTTTCATTTATTATGTCCTGGTTTGTTAGACTTTGGCTCAATCTCAGTGCAGCAAAAGCTCCTTTTCTTCTTGTTTCAGAACACGTACCAGACAGTGAATATTGACTCTTTTCTCAGCAATGGACTCGGAGGCTTTAAGTTGAGTTAACCAAACTTGTGTAGAATCCGTAATTCTTCTGACAGCCAGTGAAGGGAGGCCACCACTGCAGTAACGACTCTACGTGCTCGGTTTTTGCCGCACATGAGCTACAGATGCTTGTCTGAGGCAGAAATACAATGATTTACAATAGTCTAATTGTGTAGTCGTTTTTCAAATATCATATAATAAATCCCGGGTATGGAGCAGTCGATATGAACAACTTTGGCAGAGATCTGCATTGCAGAGGCCTCTGTGTTCTGAAGATTGTACAAGTGAAGCTGTGACACATCTGTGTTAATTAATCACACATAACTACGGCTGATGTGATCCCCATGAACAACAGTCATCTGCAGATAACTGGCTGCATGTTGAGGAGGTCATTAGGGAAAATATTTTTCCTTCTTGGAGTCACTGAAGTTGGTTTCTCAGCACAGCTGTAGATCTGAAATAAAAATAAAATCTGTCATCTTCTCTTTACAGTGACTGAGATGCTTGTGAACGTGTTGAGTATTTGTTCCAATGATGAGCTAACGACTGATGAAGAGCTGGATGGTAAGAAAAGCGTTCAGCAGCTTTTGCTGTAGTTTGTTGTAGCTCCACTAGAGGGAGCCCTCCTTCCACGTGTTTGTTAAAAAGCTGTGTTTTACACATCAGAACAATCAGTTCACTTTACAATATTACAGGTTATTGTATTAACATTGAGCAGTTATCACATGCTTGTTTCAATCCGTATCAAAACTGGAAGCTTTAAAATAGTCAGCTACTTAAAATAGCATCGCTAGTCAGACTTTCATCCTTTATATCTGCATACAGACCAGATCTGGAGTTATCTCTAGTAAGATAATCATTTTTCCTCTGCCTGCCCCAGCTCTGATTGCCAAACAGGAAGTGATCTCACCACTTCTTCCCCTCCTCCTCTCATAGTTTGACTCTCACACATGGGTGGAGCATCGCTATGCTGGCAGATCGGAACCATGTTAGCAGAACTTTTTTGGGAAAAAAAATCTTAGGGAGACATATGAAATTGCATCTATTTCTACTGCTGTTCTTGAGCTTCATATGATTTTTTCCAATAAAAATGGGTTTCTAAATTAGTATTATACATTTTGTATTCGCTTTCAGTTTCAGAATATTTAAAGTTTAATCACAGTTTCAGTATATATTTTAGAAATAAGAACAAGATCAGCGTACATTGCTTTGGACATCAGCACAGCTCATGGATTACTGCAGATATTAGCAGTTCTTTAACATCTCTTCATGTCTCATCAACTCATTTCTTTAGTTGTTTTAGTAGAGCCACTGATTCTGCAGATTCTCATTCGTTGTGCTGGCTTTGTGTCTCATAAACTCATTTGATTAGTTAGTTTTGCAGTTATCTCTCTACTTTCTGCCCTCTTTTCACATTTGACATTTGATTATCATTTTCCTTTCTTACTCATGACCCCCCCCGTGCCCTTAAAATCTCTGATCTTCTGTGTTGCCATGCTCTTTGCCTGCTGTTGTTTCCATGGTTCCAGTTGCTGTTACATTGATCTTTCCAGCCTCACTACATTTTCACATCTTTCTTTTGACATCTTCCTCTCCTGTCTTTCTCTGCCTCATGCTGTAAATTTTTTTTCTTGTTTACTCATCTAATTTCTGTTTTTTTTTTTATGTTTTCCAGAGTTTTGTGCTCAAGTCATCGCTTTCCTTTACACTTGTTGTGCTTTTTTGCCTCTTATTTCTCTCTTCCACATCATCTTTCATTCTACAGCCATCCACTGATCTCTCTATCCTTTCTCTTGTCCTCTCTTCTGGGGGTGTTTCTTGAGAAGGACAGCTAATATATCCCCCCAAAAAAGGTACAAACATTAGCTATACTGGTGTGTGCAGCAATTGCTAGACTTTTGCTTGCTGTCTGCATTTTCAAAGTCTGTAAACTAACATCACTGTTAATCGCACCTTTAACGCTTAAGTTGAATCTTTGTGTTGCTCTTAATCTAACTGGAACATGTGCCAGTAAGGTTAAAATTACATAAATTATTAGCAGAAGAGTTCAAATTCAGCCAAAAAGAATGGATCTGTAATTTTATTTGGTTTTAAAGTAAATTGTTTTCTTTGTCTTTGCTGGAAAACTTTAATTTATTTAGAAAATCAACACTGAACACAAGTTGGAAGAGACCAAACTTAGGAATCCTCTAACTGGGATGATTCTTCAATCATCAGATTAATGAGTGACTAGTGAGGGTGTCAGGATTGGGTATAAAAGAAGCATCCATCACAGGTTTAATCTTTGCAAGTAAGGATGATAATTCATATCTAACCACTCTGTGCCAATTGAACAAATAGTTAATTGCAGTTTTTTTCTCAATGAACAATTACAATTAACTTTGTTTTGCATTGTGATACAGAACATTTTGATTAAAAAAAACGAGGAGTTGAGGGTGAATTATTTAACTGTGGAATGCATGTAAACCATTGAGCCTTTAGGCAGCTCCTCATGACAAATCTTATTGCCACCATGATCAATAGACCAGAGTTAACTCAGGAATACCTTGGGAAACAAGATGGGTTTGTCATAGTCTGTCAGTACATCCAAAATGCAACATTACGCTCTATTACAACAGACGGAGGCTGTATTTCAACTCATCTCCGATGGAAAGAAAGAAGTTGAACATACATTCTGCAGTCAGACAAGCCCACATTTTAGCTTCTTGGATATCTTATTGAAAAGAAGTGGAACATTACGCAGAACAAATTTAATTTATTGTTTCATTTCTGATTTGATCAAATTGAGCATTTATGGGCCCTAATCCTTCCATTTTATGTCTTTTTTAGGTGTTTTTTATCAAATTGGAATTGAAACAATAAAATCCCACACATGATCGATGCAGAAGACAGATATGCAGACGCACGGACAGTTTCATCCATCCCTTGCAGCTGTTATTTCAGTCCTTTTTCAAAAGACTTAGCTATTTGTCACTTGACGCTGAAAATCGAGCAATACCAGTAAAAGTCATTGGGGCAGTGTTGCTTGTATAGCAAACACACAGAGAAAGAAACAAACCAGAGAAGAAGAAAAGGTACAGGAGGGAAACTACTCAGAAAGCACCAAAATAAAAAGCATCTGAAGAAGTTGAAGACAGTGGGAAAAAAAACTGATTTTACTCTTCTACATCTTTCGGTACTTTCAGATAAACAACGTTATAGAGCTGCATTACAGCTACCAGCTCATATCACCTGCTGAAGTGAACTCAAAACTCTGCTCACTACTGAATAAACTGATAACTATGGCAACGTAAAAGATGCATGGAAGTATGAGAGCAGCAACGTTTGACACGAACGTCCCCACTTATGAACTTAACTCAGTAAAAATAAGGCTTTAGAGGGTTATCACAATGCAATATTCAACTCCATAAAACCTTTTTATGAGTATTTCTGTTTTAAAATTCAATATTTACTGATATTATTTAAATACAATGAAGTTGGTATGTAAACACACAAAAAAATGTCTCTATTTAAAAAAGGTTTAAGTCAGTCCAATCCTCAAGGGCCACATTCCTACAGGTTTTCCATGTATTCCTGCTCCAACGCACTTGACTGAAAGGAATGAAATGTCCTTGGTTGGATACATTTAATTTGAGTCGTGTGTTTGAGCAGGAAAACACTAATTAACTGCAAGTCAGCGACCCTTGTGGACTGAGGGTTTAAGCTCAATGAAAATGTACAGATACCGGATTATTTGCATCTTAGAAAAAGTTCCCAACTTTTCCTGAAATATGATTTGTACATTCTCCGGCTTTTCACAAGGTTTTAAAGGCAACAAGTGGATTTTTATAAGCCAAATCTCATCTTTGCTGTATAACATACATTAGAAATTACATTAGAGTCCAGCATAAAAGCAGATTTTACAGTGAAAACAAGAGGATGGGATTTTAAAAAGACTTTACTTTCACCTGCACCCATCCTTACTCTACAAATTTACTTCATTTCCATCTTTCACATTCTTGTATTTCCAGGCTGAATCTCTGCAGGCACAAAACTGTTGCTTTTGTTTTGTTTAATAAGAAAGAAAAATGTTTAAAAAAATCAAAAGCAAAACACGGTACAGGAAAATTCTCAGAGCGTGCAATCATCAAACATGCTGAGCAGACATGTTTGGACAATAGCCAGACCATTTACAGATGATGTACACTAACACGTTGTACAATATTTGAGTACTGTCTGGGGAATATAGGCTGTAAGAGTAAAAGACAGCCCATTGGTCTGAGTGGGATAACACAGATAGGCAGCATGAATGCACCGAATGCTGGGAAATACTCAGATGTGATGTGTTTATGGATTATTTAGTATAATCTGAAATTAAGGCTATAATAACATTTTGTTTGTATTGCGTTGCACTTCCGGTAAAAACTAATAGTCCAACAAACATGCTCTGTTTAGTCACTAAATTTGATGACAGCTGAGTGATTTAGGAAGGAATTTAGACATTTAAAAGCACATAGATGCTGATCGGCAGATTGCATTTCCACATGATTTCAGTTAGCGCAGCTGAATCCCACTTTTTCTGACTGATTTTCTGACCTCTGACTCCTCCAGGTGCAACAGCGTCTGCCCGTAAGGAAGTCATCCGAAACAAGATTCGTGCCATTGGAAAGATGGCCAGGGTATTCTCTGTGCTCAGGTATCTGAAAAATCCGCATATTACTGTAGTTTTAGCATTAACCATTTCTCTAATCATTACTTATACATTAACAAAGTACTCTGGCTTTCTCTTAATTGATTACTCTAGATGTTAATGTTAATATGAGTGGTTGTTTGTCTCTCTGTTGCTCTTATGATGAAAAATATGAATGCAGAGATCCAACAGAAGTCTTCTTTATTTTTAGTTGAGCATAAATGAGTCACTATGCCGGCGAGATAACGAAAAGTGGCTTCTGAATGGCTTGAATGCAACGTTGCACCTATGTGTAAACATTAAGAAAATAATGGTTTAAATAACTTACACATGAATGTATCATTTAGTCATCATCTTGTATTGGATCTAAGCTGTTTATATAATCCACACAATGCTTTTGGGTATGTGTTTTGGTCGTCATAAATAATAAACGCTACATCTTTAACAAATTGTACAAGAGGACTTTTATATAACTTTAATAATAGTGAAAAAAAATTCTCAGTAAAAACAGAACCAATAACCCAGCAGTTTATCAATCTGTGGCTTTTAATGGCAGAATTTTTTTAATGAGTGTTTTTCTTAAAAAAAAAAAAAAAGATCATAAAGGATGTTCTGCGTACCGAACTCAGTAAATGTCTCTGTGTGTCTGTCTCAGAGAGGAAAGTGAGAGCGTGCTGACGCTGAAGGGACTGACCCCCACCGGCATGCTACCAAGCGGAGTTCTGTCTGGTGGCAAGGAAAAGCTGCAGAATGGTAAGACTGTCACAAGCCCCCTCCCCATCCACAGCCCCAAGATAGATTCCCATACATGCAACCCCTCACAAAGCAGAACCCACAACAAAGGCCCAACTCAGTGCTTGGAGAAGGGTTTTTTTACACACCCACTCTTTATCCCGTAGTTTTGCTGCTGTGTTTAGCTTAATGCTACGCAGCGAAAGCAGCTGCTCTGTGTGGCTTTCTCTCAGTTTAAATGAATTTTGGTGTTTCTAGATAAATGCTTCCCCAACCATGTCAAGCAGATTTGCTTCCAACCTTTGCCATCTTCAGTGTGTCCTCTCTTAACACCTGCCATTGATACCCTGTCTTCCAGAGCTGTTTTCCACTGGTTTTATCTCAAATATTACTTATGTCTTTTTCTTTCTCCTTTCTCCCTAGAAACTGCAGGTATAATCGGTTGTGCAAGTATTCTGTTGTATTATCTTTTTTTTGTTTTTGTGAGACAAGTTAGAGTTCAGTTTACCCTCTCAGATCCAAACACTCCCTCAGTGAGTCTGACAAGCTGCTGCAGCTCGGAAGCTAAAAAGCCTTTCTGCAGTCGCCTTTAGGAGTGCTTAAAACTCAGTCCGACTCCTGGCAGAACTTCATTGTCCGGACTTAGAGAGCGAGTTGTGAATTTTAGCAGCGTACTGTCACGTTAGAGTTAGCTCAGACGATTAATTGGAATTGACACAAACAACTGTGAGTGAAAGGCGGGGGA
Source organism: Pseudomugil tenellus (assembly GCA_037177515.1). NCBI lineage: Eukaryota > Metazoa > Chordata > Actinopteri > Atheriniformes > Pseudomugilidae > Pseudomugil > Pseudomugil tenellus. The sequence continues at coordinate 6,291,310 of JBAMHX010000006.1, read as the reverse complement.
TAGCAGCTGTCTGCCTCGTCATTCCAGAAAGAGAGCAGAAATCCCGACCACTTGCCTCTCTTCTCACAGGTTCTCGCGCCACATCAGCTAGCACTTTCCAGTATGATGCTATGTCATCTATAAAACAGCTATAATTAAAGATAGGGCTGGGCAATGTAGATACAAGTATATTGAAAAAAATATATATTAATGCTATCCGCTAGCCTACCAATAGTATTTTCTATTGACTTTAGCTTTAAGCTAACATGTTGCTTTTTGTACATTTTGATGTGTAGTGTTTCGTGATTTCACAGATACATTCAATGTATTTTAGTGAAATACTGTTGTATTTTATCTATATTTATATAAGTAATTAAAGATTTAAAAACAAATTCAGTCGTAGATCTTATTGTATTAAGCAGCATGATAAGCTGTAATGAAAACAGAGGGGAAACTGTTTTTCTATCAAACTTTTTTTTTTTTTTTTTTAATCACACCAAACGTCAGTCGATCAATATATATTGTTATCGAATTCTCGCCCGGCCCTAATTAAAGATGTAATGGAGTACTTCCTCTTGTGTTGAGCGTGCTGTCCTTTGACTTTCAGTCATTAGTTTGAACATCAGATTTATAAAATTATGCCGGGTGTTCAAATCAAACGATATGACACTAGTGAACAGGAAAATATGCAAAATTGTGAAGCTTTCTGTAGGTGTTATCAGATCCCATTCTGCCCACTGGTATGTAAATGTCTTACATGCTAACAGGTTATTGTCACTCAATCATATCAAAAGAGAAAACATCCTGCACTACATTTGCAATTACTCAGATAAGTTTAGGCAATTCAGTTAAAGGATAGAAATCCAAGCTGTCTTATTAATCATATAATAATTTAGACAAAATGTTGATACGAAGACTATGAATTTGTGATGGTTGAACTAATATTACGCTACCTGTTTTGTGAATTCATAATTCAACGTTTGACCATCAGTCATCACCCAGATTTACTATAAAGCCTTAATGTACTTAATGTACTCTTGGCACCGTTTTGAAATGATTTTTAAAAATTTAATTAAAATATGATTGCTAATACCTTTATTTCCCCTCATTATTACAAGATACAAACACAACAGCCATATTGAGATAAACATGGTTTTAAGAGTGTTTGGGCATTTTAGATCTATCATATTGCACCAGATGACAATGGCTCTACAGATTATCATATCCATCAGTTATCTACACCTGCTTAACTCAACTCCACTATAAATGCTTTTATTTATAAAGCATTTTAACACATTTCCAGTTTCCACAAAATGCTGAACATTGAAATGAAATGAAATAAAAGTGCAGAGTGAATTATAATAGCAGCAAAATGATAAAATACACAATAAAACAATATTTTTTTTTAAATTAGAAACAAAAACCATTAAAACAAAAACGAGGAAAAAAAATTAAAAAGCAAAAACCTGAGTTTCATATTGGATCAGAGGTCAGGTTATAAAAATGTGTCTTCAGGCAAGTTTTAAAAAATGGACATTTAAAAATGTGGTTTCTCTAATCTGTTGTGGCAAGGTATTCCACAGTTTAAGGGGAAAGCATCTCAGAGAGGTACAGAGGGGGTAAATGTCATTAGGTTACTACCATTTTGTTGGTTTCCTACTAGTACTGTGGGACCAGTACATACCTTCCGCCTCAATCACCAGTATGACTGATAACATCTACAGAAAGGTCATGAGAGCAAGACTGGCTGTTCTCTTTGGAGAAAAACGCTGAGTCATGCAGGATGAGATGTTCATCTCTGTAGAAGCAGTCCCGTTAAGGTTTTTTTTATAAAGATATTTGGAAGCAGCTGACTTTAAAGAGAACCCGAGTGAAGGCAGAGTGATGTTCAGAGATTCCTGTTGCAACATTAGTAGAATCACATTGCTCCTCTCATTAGGCAGACACCAGTGTGCTTCTACTGTGATGTTGGCCTCATCATCTGTGCTCTGTTGCTTTCTTTTTTCTATGTGTGTGTGTGTGTGTGTGTGTGTGTGTGTGAGTGGTTTCTAATTATCTCCATGGACATGTGTTCCATCCATTTCTGTACTGTGAGTTCTTGTTATCTCCTCTTTTCTTTGTTTGATGCTGATTTTTTTATACTTTTATGTAATGTAAATGCATAATAACCGAGATGACTGGTGGTAATTGGTAAGTGTTTTTTCCCCCTCAGCTATAGTAAGCAATGCTTTTGATATCTTTATATCAAAAGATGCTTAACCTATGCTTCGAGTTGGTGTTTTCATGTCACACATGATACAGATGTATGATTTATATGGTATAGTGCCATAGTCTCAACTAAGCAGCAAGCATAAAAACCACAATCCCACCCATTTTTTAGCTGTTTTCCACTTGTTCTGTTTTCATCTCTGCTGTCCTGACATTTGCGCGTACTTACTAGATATTCTTTTCTGCTCTTTTGCTAACATCCACGTGTCCTTTCGTCACAAAATGTGAAGATGACGTTAACCTTTGTTGTCTGCATTGGCTTTCTTTGCTGCTCATTGACTTGTTCCTGGGACAAATTGAACTCCTCTGCTCACTTCTCTCATTCATTTTGCAACCCCCCTCTTCTTCTCTTCAGCTACTATTGAAGCTATTGAGGCTGACGAAGGTAAATGGGTCTGGCTGCCCTCTTCTGTTGCCTCTCATGGCAATAGAAAGGGGGCTGTGCTGGGTTTTCATCCATCTCGCTGGTGCTTGAATAGAGTGTGTTTGGGTGTTTGGGCTAACAAAATGTGGCGTAGTATTAACAGAGAAAAAAAAGAAGTAAGTAAGTCAGGACATCCTTTGATCCCACGTTTTAAAGGGGAATGCATTTCATAGCACAGATTTCATGACCACAGAGTTTGAAACTGTGATTCTGAGTGAGCGCAAAGCAAAATCCTGTAGTCCTTTCGTAGAAATGTGTCAGTTCTGTGTATATTGTTGGTGGTCCATACAGCAGACTGGGATGAAACCTGTTTAACCAGCATGGTTGAAGCCGCTTTCTTTACATTTTAAATAAATGCTAAATAAATGCACTTAGTCATGCAAAGAAAGAGAGTTAAGTTAAGGACATGCACATTCACTCTCTCAGTGTGGAAAGTTAAACTACATGCATATCATCAGGTATCCTGGCAGCTTTAGTAAGCCATCAGAAACCAGAAGCCCTTAAAGCCCCTGAAAACCTGTTCATTTGACTTTTTACCAACAAAAAAAGTGAATTAATTAGTCTTTTTCCTAAATGAACTCATCCAACTGTAAAGCAACACAAGAGCAACAATGATCAGTTTTAGAAAAATGTGTTTTTGGGGCTTTTAAGAAATAAAAAGGACATTTAGAAATATTTACCCCTATGAAGATGCTATAATATCCCTGTAGAGTATGTAACAACGGCAATAAAAGTGTGAAATTGCATGGTAAGTTACATTTATCACGATAACACTGCTTGTTTACCTGTAAAGGATAGTGTGCTATTTGCGCTGCCCTCACGCAATGCATTGAAGTCTTGCTATGAAAGCTTCTAGTGTTTCCTCCCCTTTGAAACAACTAAAGCAGTTGTGCATTGTTGTTGCTGTTGTATTAATAAACAAACTTATTTCGAGCTGAATTCAACATTAATGTCTAATCCTACACCTAAATTGGATTCTACCTTTTGGGGGTAATAAAAAAAAACTAAAAGAAAACTGTTTTATCATCGCCTGTGGCGCAAGAACAACCTCAACTGCGAGCTAAATAGTAGTACGCCAGCTGCTATTTACGTTAAAATTGTCCGGTACTTCCTCTTCAGGCCTATAGAGGACAGTCCATTGCAGTGTCGAGACTCTTCTCTGCTTCTCTCTCCATGTGGATTCTCTGTGGCCCTGCTGTGTTGTGTTCGTTCCTCTGAGCTGCTAATAACCTGTGTCTGACCTGTGCTATGCAGCAACACAACCACACAACCCATCACGCCCTTCTCTACACACTCCACAATTTGTCTTCTAAAACTGACCTCAACCCACCAACCCCTCACCCTCTCATTCTAGTAAAAGCTCATCTTTTTATAGAATCCCAGTATGTATTAGATCCTTGGTCCTTATGAGAGGTGGAAGTAAATAAATTGTAAAACTTTTCAGATAAAGGGAAACTCAATCGAAGATAAACAATGAAATTATCGCTTTTCCTTTTCATTCCTATATATTCAGCTCAGTTGGATTTAATCCTGTTTTTATTTCTCACATCTCACACCATGGCTTCCACCCCTCATATCTTCTAGTGAAATTTAATTGCTGCATGCTCCAAGCAGACTAAACAAGTCGTTAGCACCCCACCTGTCCGTAGTGTCTCTGTACGTAAGCTCAGTCCCAACGTGGCTCTCTTTTTGTGGAAGTGAATGTCTAAGTGAACTCCACTCTAGTTGTTTATTTTTTTTCAGTCCCCTATTTTTTTTCTCCACTATATCTTCTCTTTTTCTTGTCTCTGATCATTCTACCTCCCGTTGTCGTATCAAGGTGTGTTGTGATGGGGTGATCTGGACATCCAGGGTCATCAGGTGTTCTGAAATGTGCTTTAACATCGGCTATAGAGTTGAAAGTGTTACCAAATTGCAGTACAATGCTCCTGCATTGTAAATAATGCTTAAAGCATGGAGCATCCAAAACCTGCCGACCCTGATGTCAGGAGCACCCCCCCCCCCCCCTTTAGAGATTTAGAGGAATTATTTAATCCTTTAGTGCAGCTACTTCCTTGAAACTCTGTTATAATTGAGTTGTTCATGTGACATGTGTTTTATATCTCCCAGAGCACAGTTTCATCTGAAATGAAGTTTTAAAATGATCACTGATGTAAAGTAAATGTTGTCAAAACACATTTAAACATGAGTGGTTGGAGAGTTACTGTAGCTTTTAATGTTCTGTCAAAATAATAGTTAGCATTTTGGAAAATTCACATTATTGCGTCCCCAGATCAAGTCGCATGAGATGGTTTAATTAGTTCTCATGTGTGTCATTTAAACTTTAGCCAACAATCACAAATCTGGATGGTTTTAAAAAAAGATTAATTAGCTACAGTTTGTGACTAGTAATTGACAAGCAGCTACCCAATAGGATTCAGGTTTTGTGAGTTATCAGATTCGTCACCTCTTATTGTAGTATTTTTTGTTTTAAAAATGTTACACAAAGCAGACATGTGACTAACAATTAAAAATATTATCAACCTTGTCTTTAAAAGTATAACCTTAATACAGCCTAAAAATGTTTGATATTTACTTAAAAATATTGTTAAATTCCCGCAGCTCACTGTGTAATTCACTTCCATCGAGTCAAAGTTAGCAAAATTGCCAGAATTTAACGTCTGTTTCTAGCTGTTAGCTCCTCTGTTTGTAGATGTTAGCCGTGCATATCTAGAGCTAACTAGGTTAAATCTGAGGTTCAGATAAACAAATTGATTATCTTTTAGTGTGAAGATTTAATAAACATGTCAAATAAGTACAATTTAGATTTTAAAAAAAGTTCACAATGTGCTTCTCAAAGAAATTACATATAACAAGAAAACTATAATGTATTATTACAGTTTTCCTTCTGTTATAGCATGTTAAGCTATCCAACTTTAGCCACATTTTCAATAGTAATCTCCTCATTTATCTCTATCCAAGAAAGTGTCTATTTTCTCAACTATTGCTTAAAAGCTATGTTTTTCAGCATCACTCATGTTATTCATGCAAATTGTGTCTTTTATATAATGATGAAATGAGCTGCTGATAGAGTAGCCAACACATGCTCTGATGCTAATTTCATGCTATCTCAGTAAGAAACCAAAGAAGTTCCTAATCTAATCGTGTGAATGAACGTGAGCGAGTGTGACTCCATTATTTTAATTGTTAACGGCCTTAATGTTTAAACCCCCACCCTCATTTTTCCCTCTTCTTTCCCATTTTTCTCACGTCTCAACAGCCATCAAAGGCTTCTCCCCTCAGCACAAGATCACTAGCTTCGAGGAAGCCAAGGGTCTGGACCGCATCAATGAGAGGATGCCGCCGAGGCGAGACGCCCTGCCCTCCGACGCCAGCCTCAACTCTCTCAACAAGGCTCTGTCCTCGGAGACCAACGGCACAGATGCCAAAGGGAGCACCAGCAGCGGCAGCAACATCCAGTGAAGGGCAGCAGCAGGCGTCAGCTCGGCCGACGGGGCTGCCTGGCCCCCAGCCTCAACACGGCCCGCCACCACAGAAAAGGGGCAAAGGGTGAAGGAGTGAAATTGTAAAAGGAGGGAGGCAACTATATGGCTGAAACTAGGGGGACATCTCACTTGCTAGTCTTTGGAAATGCCTTCATAATATTATTTTAGTCAAATCTGTTAAGTTATTGTCTGGTAACATTTCCGAATGGTCAGGCCTTAAACATGGCCGACTGCACTCCATCCCACTGTCTTTCCCAGAGAACGAGAGAAACAGGGACGAGACACCCTAGAAGCCATTGGTTTCCTTTTTTTATTATTATTATTTAGTTTTATTTTTCTTGGAATACCCTTGCTCATTTACACCGAAATGGAAAGTTGTGTAACTTCTTACTAACTATTGTACGTTTACAAAAATACAGCACTAAAAAGGACAGAACACGAGATGTTTTTAACATATAAGGGTGTACAAACTAAATAAGGACTATTTATTGAACATGTTTTTTTTTTGCTACTCTTATGAAATAGCTCTGAAATGAATTAGGCAGTCTTAAAAAGAATGTTGCAATGTTGTTGAAATGCCAAATAATGGAACGTTTTATGGTATTGTACATATTATGCTTACCTCAGGTTCTTTTGGTGTGTGCTTTGACCTGATTTTTCTGTATAATGGCTAAAAACTTGGTAATGAATACCTATTTTCTTGAGTTTCATAACTGGAATTTACACTTACCTATCTATCATTTGCAAATATGTTTATTTTTTGTCTGTTTTTCTGGAAGGGAGGGGGGGATGGGGTAGATTTATTGTGGCTTGCTGGAACTGAGTGTTAAGTTTTCTCTTTTTAAGTATTGCGAACAAAGTAAAAGTAGAGAAATTATATTGTGTAAAAAAAAGAGAGAGATTACAATAAAATTAAAGTGTCTGCCTATGCATGTTTTATAAAAATCAAACAAAGGAAGAAAATCTGAATACCTGTGGCTGTGGAGGCCTGTTTTGAGATATATTGCGCTTTAGTGAACATATACTGGAAACGTATACCTGCATACTTTCAATTAATACCTTGATGCGCTATGCCTTCGACTCCTTTTGTAATTGAAGCATTTAATTCTCTAAGATGGATGAGGAAATCATATTTTTAACCTGCGCTTGTAAGTGCACACAGTCCAATTAAGCATGTTTGATAAATCTTGTGAGATGTGTGGTTACATGTGGAACTCCAAAATGCATGATTAGCTGTTTGTGTCATATAACAGGTGAATCAGTTTTGTTTTGTTTTGTAAATGTGCCACAGAAAGTGTCATTTGATTCCTATTACTATTATTTGGAACTCTGCTTTGTATATCAGTTACAGGTTTGATACTGCTCAATACTTTAAGATGAAACAAAAGAAAAAATATATATACTTAGATCTTTTTTAAGAACTGCTTTAAGTGCCCGAGTAATTCACTACACGACATGAAGCCTTGCTTTTTGTAATTTAACTTCAAAACTGTTGGCAGATGAGGCATGCACTTGCAACTATGAGAAGTATTTTATATAACTGTTCAATAAAAATGTGCATGAATTTCAACTTGAAATGAGGCCGCGTGTCCTGTTTGTGTGTGACCCGAGCTGGTGTGCAGTCACCCGCCAGCCAGGGGGCAGCCATTTTGGTAGGTACATTTGTATTTTCCTGCAAGATTCCAGGAAGCACAGTTTCCATTGTCCATCATTCAAAAAGCATAAGGAAACCAAAGACATCAACAACAGATAGCATAGAGTCAGAATCTTCTGTAGACACAAAGCGAGACAAATTTCTGGAAAGAGTTTTAAGAAAATAAAAAAAAACATAATTTATGTCCTTTTCTTTTTTTACATTTCTGTTAACTCAGGTCAGGCTGTCTGTTTTTTACAGCACTCGAACTAAACAAGCAGTGTGACTGCTTTCTGTACTGATGGGGAAATTCTTACTTGGCCACTTTTCAACAAAGGTGTTTCCTCTTAATCAACCTTGGAGATGACTTTGATTAAAGTGAGACTCCTGAGCCAAGATTCCTACATCATACCTGCATGCGTCGGGTACACGTGGAAGAATGCGTTTCCCTCCTCTCTGGTCAGGTCATGATGAAAAAGGCGTATTTCCTACATATCCATCTACCTTAGAAATACTTTGAAAAGTGGTCTCTAAATTCATTCTATGATTTTGGCAAATAAGCCTGCATGTTGTTGTCTTTGTCTTTCTTTTGCTTCCTCCAATATAATCAAACATATAGCTCAAATTAAAGGAAGTCGGCTCATACATCCTGTATGTTTGTGTATTGTGAGGATGACAATGAGCTGAAAAGTGAAAGCAGTTACATTTCACAGCTGTTGTAGTGGGAAAATCAGGACAGACTTTTATAAAATTAGAATAAAAAAGTATTTTTTATCAAAACATTTCCACATTTCATTATATCTTGGAATGCAGAAAACTTTTATGTACAGGAAAACAGCTAAATGTAATTGTTTTAGCTACATCTGTGCATGAGCCTAGTTTTCACTTTCAGATTTAAGCACAAATTTACTCACCATTCACATTTAAATACACAGTTTGAACCACAACTTAAAAGGCGTGCATGACAATTGACAGCTTTGCACAAATCAGTTTTATTCCAAATGATTTGTGCAAAAGTCCATCTGGACACATCCTTTCCTTCTGTAGTCACCAAGTAACTGCACATTTATATGCAAACATATGAGTGCGGATATTTGGATGTAAAACCAAAGAACATGGAGCAGGCAGTCTGACTCTGCAAGCCAACACTTCCATAAATGTTGAGGTTTCTAGTCGGAGGAAACATACCCTGGAAGAGTTCTGTATCTGCTTTGTATGAGGAATATATAGGAAAACAGAGAACTTAGGCATTCTTTATTTGCATCAGATTAAGTCAACGTTTGTATACTGAGTGGATGCTCAGTCCGGTCATATACTGTATATGTGCTTATGAGGAAGAAGACGGTGTGTCGATCAGTACCAGTGTGTCGGATGTTTTCTGAAATTCTTATCCTTCAAGCTTCTGAAAACTGAAAAATCAGAGACATAATCTGCTATTTTGAAAGATGAAAAGAAAACAGGACAATGGTGTTTGTTTTCAGCTGTTTGTTTCAAGAGTGAATTTAGACCCTAACATTCACCAAACAAGACCAAAGGTGTATTTCATTGCAATTAGGTAAACATTTTGCTTGCTGAGGCTGATCAGTGGCATCTGTGTGCATGAAACATGGAGCTGTATTCTGCTAAATTTGGGGAAAAAGAGAATATAGATGTGGAATTCCTTCTCTGTGGCTGCAATTTAACAAAGTCTTTATCTCTGGATTGCATTTTCTGAGATTGCTATAGATATCCGTATAAAGATCCCTATAGATGCCCCTATATATCTTCCTATAGATATACCTATAGATGTCCCTATAGATATTCATATAGATATCACTATAGATGTCCCTATAGATATTCCTATAGATGTCTCTATAGATGTCCCTATAGATATTCCTATAGATGTCTCTATAGATGTCCCTATAGATGTCAGTATAGGTATTTCTATAGATGCCCCTATAGATATTCCTAAAAATGTCCCTACAGATGTCCCAATAGATATCCCTATAGATGCCCCTATAGATATTGCTATAGAGCTCCCTATATATATTCATATAGATATCACTATAGTGATATTCCTGCAATTCCTTACTGGCAGGCCTGCCGGCATGCTCTGTTAAACCTCTGCAGATGATTCAAAATGCAGCAGCACGTCT
>JBAMHX010000006.1:6256843-6267882 GCA_037177515.1 Pseudomugil tenellus | reverse complement strand
TCTATCTATCTATCTATCTATCTATCTATCTATCTATCTATCTATCTATCTATCTATCTATCTATCTATCTATTTAACAGCTAGCTTGAGCTAGCTCAAACTAGCTGTTCCACTTTTAGCTGATTATCTCAGTCTCCATCTCAAAGAAAAGAAGAAAAAAGACAAATTTACAGAATTATCATAATTTGGATTAATTTCAAGTATGTTTCTACATGTTACATTTACAAGGCAGCAGTTCTTGTAATCAAAGGCGACTGATATACCTAGAACTTTTAACTTATTTCTGGAACATTTTATAGTAGCAAAATATTTTATTATAATATCCATATGCTGTACAGCATACAGAATTATTTTTGTACTTGAAATGTCCTGTTTCAATTAATTGTAAGGTCATTAAATTATTTCAAATGTTGTTTTGTTGTTGTTGTTTTTCTCATGGGCAGCTTGAATTAGCCCTTTCAAACATACCTTAAAATTAATTTTATTAGTTGTGTTCATTAAAGGAAATATGTGGCTCTGGGTGTAATCAAAAGTTGAATAAATGTTAATGTGCAAATCCTCTTTCAAGGACAGAAATAACAGAAGAGGTGCATCAGGCAAGAAAATAACATTAAAAATATAATTTTTTCATGCGAGGTCTAATGTCTTCTCCTTTGTCCATGTGTCTGGCTTACATGTGAATGAACTCCTGATCATGTAACAGCTGTCTCGTATAGGACTGAAATGCAACTCAGCAAAAACACTCAACATGCGGCACGTTTCCCTGGACGTAGTGTTGCAAGCTTGACATTCCAAGCGTCTTCGCAGGGATGAAAGGAGGTTCATGTGGACTGAGATGGATTAGCAACCAGAAACATGACACGCTTCATATTCTGCCTCATTCAGGGACACAAGTTGGAGCAAATTATCAAGCAGAGTTTGCTCGGCTTGCTCAATAGCAAGGAGTGAAGGTCAACTGCAGGCGTGATGTGCATGACAGTTACAAACGTACGTGTTTAATATGCAAAGTACAATGTTCAGGATGTTGTTACCTCGCTCAGTACGGGAGGAACAGAGAGAATAAGACAAGGTTGCAGAATGAAACAGACAATATGAGAATATAACCTTAGCTTTGTTTCCTTGAAGTGAGTTCAAAGAACTCATTCTTCTTGATTATTAGTTTAAAAGTTTTTTTAATTAGTTTAAAAGCTTTATTTTTTCCCTCTCTTACTTCTTACTTCTAAAATTTGCATGGTTGAGAGGCAGCCTCTTGGTTTTCAAAATGTAAATGAAATATTGCAGAATTCTGTCATCTTTAACTTTTAACTTTAGAAACATGGTTATATTTTCCTAGTTAACAGTTCACAAGAAATCTAATTGTGGCCTTTCCTGCACCACAAAGTATAGAATTTTACTGGTCTGTAGTTAAAACTGCAGCATCATCATTCTGCATTTACATCCAGACTGTGCAGCTGACCTACATATCTCCAAACTGCAGCAAGATCCAGACACACTGCCGACAATCAAAGATTCTTATAACTTATTCTTTATTTCAGTGGATTTCATTTTCAGGGTTACAGATATTTAAGACAGACTAATAAAACCAAATTAATTTAAATGTCATTGTTGTCTTAATTCAACTGGATCACCTAATTATGATTAAATCTGCTCATGCTTGTTAAGTTTTCCTTCCATAGTCTAAAATGTTGACAGAGGCACTTTCAGCCACAGCTGAATTTATTCAGCATAAACATAGGTCAAACCTCACTAAAATCCTTGTTTATTGGTTGGTGTTGCTATGTCATACCTCGGTGCATCCTTTTTTTTCAATGACATGCTTGCCAAATTTCATGTCTAACCGTTGCATCTCTTACCAACTCAAATTAGTGCTTGAATTTGCATAAAACTTCCCAGTTTTACATTTAGATACAACACTGTGTATCTATAAAGACTTAAACACTAGCTGAAGAGTGTGACTTTTTTCTGTGGCATATCTAGTGATACCCATGTGACTCGGGTAAAGCAGTGTCCAACACACCCACTGGAATCCATCACCTTAGCCAGAGGTCAAAGCGTTGGATCCAATTACTGCAAGAAAATCTCAGTTGAGACTGTGTGTGATGAGTTGAACAACTGTGGTCGCTGTGTAACCTGCCAGATACACACACACACACACACACACACATGTGCACATGTAGGACATCCATTTTTGGTACAAAAGACTCAGTCAAAGGGCTTCCTTTAACGACACATGTAGCTTTTCATCTGGCTTACAAATATGGGATAAACATGGAAATGTTAGTATATTCTCCAAATATGTTATGTGTTTCTTACAGAACCAACTGAGAGCAGGTTTCATCCATTGAGCTTTTATGTTGTAGTAAATTCAATGTTCAAAATACCAGAAATTTGACGTTTTTTTTACCTCTTACTTCATTTTCATTTAGAGGGTTATGTTTATAAAACTATACATTTAAGATCAAACTAAGAAATATCATGCTTCTACCTCATACTTCCTTGTTACTATCATGTTCATATGGCTGAAAATAACACCAGTGTATTAAAACTGTCTAAACTATTTGCTAAAAATGACATAGATATTATAAATTTGCTTCCTGAAAGAGTCCAATGGAAATGATTAATATTGTAAATGTGAATAATCTCTACAAGCACTCTAAAAGATGTTTCATTTGGATTCATTTATAAAAATGTATCTAAGAGTTACAGCTAACCGTTCCCAACACCAACATAGCAACACCAACTTTCTCCCGGAATATAATTGGTCAATTATTTAAGCCTAACATTAGATTTTAACCAATCAGGAACTGTCTACGATTTTGCCTTGAAAGCTGTGCTCTGATTGGTCAAACCCTCTGGTCAGCTGAGTAAAAAAAAAGGTTTAAATATTCTTCAGCCTTGCTAAGTGATGTATTGTGTTTGTGTGTGTGTTAGTGAACGTGTACTAGGAAGGAAGGCGGTGCGTGTGTGTGAACATATTTATAAGAGACCTTCCAAACTAATTTATTTTGCACTAGCGAGTATTTAAGGTAAGCAAGCTCACATTCCGAGCACGTCTGCTAGCTAACAGCTGGGAAGTAAGGGGGCGGCATGAAACACCTCCCGTTTATTCATTAAGGCTTGCATTTGAAAGTTTGAAGCGTAACAGAGGCCACTCTGATGGGCAAATTACATTTTTTCATTGCTGTAATCTGAGTCAGAGCTGCAGATTTTAACAGTACCGCCACTATTTTCAGGCAGCTTTTTTAAAAAGCAGAAGAAACCCCCCCACACTCCTGGACAACTAGACTGTCATTATGGTTGCAACGAGCACACTGAAGACCAAAGGCAGCGAATGTATTTCGGAACTGGTAGAAAGAAGACGTGACCAGCTTTGCATTGAGAAAGGTGATTTTTTTTATTGCTTTTTGTGTGTTTGTGTAACCTGCTAGCTGCTGGATATTTCCAGTTGTGTGCTTGTTTATCACTGTGGTGCATGACTGCAGCAGCGGAGGGGGGCGGGGAGATGAAGTCATCCCACCAGTCTCCCTGCACAATAGCAGCTTGCTACACAGCAGACACTATCTTTTGATGCCCACGGCTAAATTACTTTGTTGGATAAGTCTGTATTATGATTAATTTTACACCCACCCATTTTGTTTTAATTTACACCATTCAGTAATATCTTTTCATCAACAGTGGCTATTTATGCAACGTTTGATCTCATTTCCTCAATTACTCCTACATTTGTGGTTAATTCAGGTGTGTTGTGTATGATAATCATGAAATGTTCTACTGTCCTAGATTTTACATGTGTATTTGAAAAACTGAGCCTACAGTTGGTTTCTTTTTTTTTTTTTTTTTTTTTTTTTTAATAGAGTTGGATTTCTGGGATCACTGCATAGCTGAGCGCCAGAGGACAGCAGACCTCACAGAGGACAGAGCCTGTCACCAGCTAGCCAAGATGTTTGAAAACTGCCTGTCACGGGCCAAGAAGACTACGCTTCACTGCTCCTCTGTGCTGGTACCAGAGAAGCTGACGCGGAAGATAGCTCGTGAAGTCCTGCGTCTTGCATCTTGCGAGCCCTGTGGACTGCGTGGTTGTGTCCTGTACGTCCACCTGGAGCTGGAAAAGGGCTGCAAGCACCTCGAGTGCATTGCCTACGACAACACAGTGGTGCCCACGTTTGAGCTGACGCTAGTGTTCAAGCAGGATGGCACTGCATGGCCCAGCTTGCGGGACTTTCTGTTCATGGGCTCCTGCTTTGCTCCAACTTTCCGGCACGCACTTAAACTGAGTCCAGGTTTCCGGCTTGTCAAGAAAAAACTGTATTCCTCCTCGGCTGGTACCGTGATAGAGGAGTGCTGAGGCGATGTAGAGTTTCTAGTGGGATTCTTGGGTTTCCTATATGTAAATGCACTTTAGCCCAAATGTGAGCTGCGCCCCAGTGGTGTCACTTTTTCTACAGTGTTTTTGTACAACAGTTTTTCAGTTCAACTATTACCCAGTTGGATTGGGATGTAAAGTTAAAGAGCTTGTTCATAAATTGCCTAGATAGCGCTTCATAGTCTCTAAACATTTTTTTTTTCTTAACTTTTTTAAAAATCAGCAAATCTGTCATTCTGGATGTTTACTTTGTTCCCCTCCCTCTGCCTTGGAGCATTTGTTGCTCAAGCACCACTTTAAATTGTAATTTTTGCAAATGAATGTAAAACTGTTCACATCAACATGTTTTAAAGGGACATACTGTGGGGACACTTTTGTTAAAGACACTAGCCACTTTGTTGCTGCATCTGCGTGTTTCCAGATGCTTTGAATATTCAGCAGCAGTAAGCACACAGATTCTTGAATAGGACGCGGACATGCAGTCTATAAGGGGGGGGGGCCATACGTAGCTGGCTGTGTAATGCAGTGTGCGAGGCTTTGGATTTAGGAGTCATACGGATGCTGCTATCGTGGTGTGGGCTCCTCAGAATAGGGGAACATCGATGCCTTTAAATGTCATAGAAACAGATTCTACACTTGATCACAGTAATGTCTGTTTTGTGTGAATGTTTTATTGCATTTTTATTTTTATACCTCCTTCCCCAGGTGCACCTTTTCAATGCAGAGCCTTTGTATAATTAAAAGTTTAGTTCACCCAGATATAGAGGCTTGTGTTTTTTTTTTTTTTTTATTTTGTAAGACTGAGGTAAACTACTTGTTTTGGTAAAATATTTAAGCACTTCTTTATATTTGTAAATCTTAATAAATGTATGCTCTTGAAGCATTTTATTGTCTAAATTAAAACATTCTATTGCATATTCTGCAGCTTTGATCCAACCTGCTTAAAGGGGTCTGAAAGCAGCAAAAATGCAGACTTAATGGCTTTTGTGATAAGCATTTACAGCTTCACATTGCTAGACTTTGCTGCATGACTGAAAGTTTATTGCAGCTCGTGCAGAAATTAAACTTTGCATGTATTTTCAGGGTTTTTGTTTTATATTATTATTCAAAGCTCATAAGCAAAGCTTTTAATCAGAGCAACTCATCAAAACTGCTTGTGTGAATTCGGGCTACATTGACATTTCACACAGTCATTAATGTCCTTAATGCATTTAAGAGACTCTTGTTAGACTGACTCATGAGATTTAATGATTTTTCACACTTGTTCGAGACATTGTCAGAGACTGCTTCTCCTTCCAGACCAGCCATTATAAGTTCGTCTTGTCCCCAAGAAAGTAGGTTACTGACATAATGATTGACCACTTTGTGAAAGTGTGACCAATTATATGGTGACGTCATTCATACGCTGAGCTAGCTGACATGGTAAGGGCAGGTTAATGAAAGGAGCACATGAGCCAGATATTACTGTTATTGTGGAGGACAAAGCAGTACTGCTCATCTTGTCACTCTGATCCTTTTGCCTGGCTTTGCTCATATAGGTCAGCAATGCAAACTTGCATTGTTTTGCCTGTGAACTTCTTTTAAAGCTGTGAAAACCAGCTGAAAGAATTCATGAGTACATTGTGGGCTAAAACAATAAGAATAAACCAAATTGAGAGAATGTGAGGAGTCACTGTTTCACAGGATTTTTTAAAGTCCTGGGTACTTAAGTATTTTTAATTTTTCCATGTTATCAATCAGGTTTTATTGTTGGGCTAAAGCTAAATTAGGCTAACTAATACAAGGCTAGATGTTCTTTTTAAAAATCTGTCTTTATGCTAAACTGCCCTAAACTGCTATTTAATTTTTTATTTTTATTGTTTTTTTTGCTTAGTTTACTTGGTTCAAATTCAGTCCAGTCTAGCTGAAGGAGACTTGCATGGTTGTTGTAGGCTAAAACTATGACTAATTAACTAATTTATACAATCGCTGGCTAAAACACACAACTTTATCACTACAAAGCTAAACCAGACTAGCAAGAAAGATTAACTGGTTTAAGACATGCTTTTTGTTTTAATTTATGGTTGTTTTTAAATTAAATTGTGTCATCTTATAGATTTTTGTTTTTTATTAAAGTTGAGCTAGGTTAACTAATACTAAGCTAAGTGTTTCTCACTGGTAAATGTATTTATTCTAAGCTACACCCCACCTCATTTGACTGGTTTGAGAACAAGAAATAAGAATTATTTAGACAACAAATTAAGTAGATACGTGTTATTTAAGTGTTTGATTTTGGCTGATTTAGCCAATTTGTTTAAGACTCAACCCATATGTGGTTAACATTTAGCTTCCAGTACTTACTAAAACACATTTCTACTATGTTTCCTCTAATGCAGAGATCATCAGTCTTGGTGTTTGAGGGCCATAGTCCTGCAGTTCCCTCTTGCAATACCTCAAACTCAAACTTTGATCTAAGCAAAGCTTGACACCAATTAGCACACGTCTGCTAATGACAAGTTTGAGTCAGGTCGGTTGCAGAACACTGCAGGAAATAGACCCTGAAATACCATGACTGACAATCATTGGTCTAATTTTCTATCGGAAATGAATAATTTAAAAATATGATACAGTATTTCAGTCATTTGCAGCTTTTATCTAAAGATATGTGACCGTCGCAAACAGAGTCAACATAACCGATGCAGCTCTGGCCTCTTATGGAAAAGTACTGAAACTCTTTTCATGCTGCTGCAACCAGGAGAATCTCAGCTCTGCTGTACTGAGTTGGCAGCTTGTTTGCTGAAGCCTGTGAATCTACTGGTGGCACTTGAGATTCTCAGAGTCAACATGATTCATCTCAGCCTGCATAGTGGGGGTTACAGCGACAGAGCTGTGTTGTGAAAGGAGTGCTTTGCTGTCACAGCTGAGCAGAGTCAATTTCACTTGCAGATGTGACGGATCACACATGCTCTCTGCCTACAGAAATTCACTGCTCTCTGTTCCCACAGGGAGGGGGAGGGGGGTTTAGAGTCTCTGGATGGACATGTTTGTTTCAAGTCCTGAGAGACATACTGGGCATGAGTCCATGTTTCCTTCTGATCCATTTAATCTACCTCTTGGAAGATGGAAATCTGAAGGTGCATGAGTGTCATTGAGAGACTTTGGTGTGTCAGATTATTCATATCTATCTGTTGGTGTATATTCTATGTAAACAAAAACTCTTATGTCATAAATGGTCATTTTACTGCATGTTATCTTATCAAACCTCGCACTTTATGACAAGAAATATTCAAATGTTTTTGTTCTGTTAACATTTGATCCCCCATGAGACTGTCTTCTTTGCAATCATGGAGAGAATTAGCTCATTTAAACATTAACTCAACTCAAATAGCATTAGATGTGCACATTTATACTGCAGAAACTTCACTCCTTTAACAGGAATGACTTCCTGAAGGCATTTAGAGAAACTCATTGCTACAGGCTCTGATTAACATGTAGAAATTTGAAGCCACTTTTATTTTGCACGATTTCTGCAGAAATGTTCTCCTAAAAAGCCGTCCATGCCAAATAATTTACCTAACATGTTTTGATTAAACTGTCTTGAGCACATTATTCCAAAACGTCCAATAATTTCCTTTATATTAATTAGATTAACGGGTTTGCCTTTAGGTTATTTTTAGAGAGCAAAGCTTTCTCACATGGTACTTCTCCTGCACTGGTCAGATTGGTGCAATCTCGTTCTGGCACTTTGACGCCGACAAGTTCAGATCCTGCTGTGAAATGTTGGTGATCCAGGACGCTTTTGTTTTTCACATCACTTATTTTGCTCCTTTCCTCAACTATCCACAGCTTATCAATCTGGGACAAATCTATAGTTGTTTTTATGCTGTGCTACTTTCAGTTTACTCTTTTTGCAGTAGAACTGATTAAAACTGGAGATTGTGTTTAAAACCCATGGCCAGACTTAAGCATATAAGTCTTTTTATTCTGAATTCCTCAGAGTCTTCTTTAGATCCCACCTCCACAACTGATATGAACATCTAAGTTATGTTCATTTACAATGTGGAAGTACAATGCAGGAAGTAACTTAAATGTGTTTGTCAAGAGATTTAGAAAAAGAGTTGTGTAGATCCAGGCCATAGTGACAGAGCAAAACAGCCACCGTATGAAATCTCCATCTGGAGTGAACTGGTTTGAATTACTGGCTTGGTAAACATGAGCTTTCTGTTTGTGCCTCGCTAACGTTCTGTCACATGATTTGTAAGTATCGAAATTCAAATCTGTCTTCGAAGTTGGCAGAATGGGCTGTGGTGAGTGCAGTTTCTCTGCTTTGCCAAACTCTTAAAACACCTTAACATTCAGTCAAAGGAACACACTGCTGCCTAAATATCTTCTAGAGTTTCATGTCTATTTTATATGGTGTGCTAAAACTTTATCGGTTTAAAAAAAGATACCAAAATAAGTCGCATGAACAAAACTCCAAAACATTTCAGTAAAATGTTTTTAGATCACAGTGGGATTGATATATTTTATGTTTTTGATTTTGCATATACATCCCTTGTGGAGCCATACCAACTTTTCAAAATAAAACATTTTAGAACAAAGACAAGCAATTGGAAAGCACATCTTGCTATAGAGTTTCACTAAATCTTATGTTTTGGTTATGACATATGTAACAAAAATTCCCCAGGCTACTTCTAGACCATATATCTTCTAAATATAGTGTGCACTAGTTTGTGAACACCTTATTTAAACATGATTGATGCATGTGGTCATAAGTCAGAGAGAGAGCAATAAAATATAAATAACATGTTGTATCTTCTGAGGAACACAATGTGTAACCTGCTGTGCCATGGTGGCTGCACAAGTATTTCTTTGGCTCCAGTTTTAGTTTGAGATGCACAAATCTGCTGAGTTTTTATTGTATGATGCATGATGCTGAGCAGCATCTGGACGCAGATCTTTAATTAACCATTACATATTATGCTGGTAACTGCAAAAAATATCCCCTAACAGGCACATGACACAACAGCGTATCTATTAAAACATACTTATATTTTGAGATGTTGCTACACTCTTGGCAGCTTTGTGTTATGTAACTCTCACTACAGTGTTTATCTGGCTGGTTTGTGACCTTCATTGACTCTGAAAAGTTTAAAGCTGGCAGTTCTTTCATAACTAATGAAGTACTGGCTTGAATCATGGATCCCTCTGGCATCTGACAGGTAGGTGTTGTCGCACGTCCGTGTTTTTATAGGGCACTGTTAAAGGAAAGTTGTGTAAGTAACCTAAATAACTTTTTTAGTAGAATATATTTTCTGATTCAATTACTTTTAATTGCCACTGCACTGGCCTGTCTAGAAGAGTTAGTAGTATATAAAGGGGAGAGTAAGCTTATAAATAGAAATACTACAGGCATATTGACTGAAAGGATCAACTCTGTCTGGTGTTATTTTGTTGATCCTGTAGTGTGAACGTGTGTTGCACAGAAACTCAGGAAGGAAACGCTTCAAGATCATTGATAAGCTTTTTCTTTTCCTCCTGTAAAATGTCCAATTATTACATCTTGTATTTCTCTGGAAGCATTACAAACTTCCACACTTCTGCAGTTGTTTTGGAAATTTGATGTGGACTAAGCTGTTTAACAAACCAAATGATAACAACCAAGGCAGAGCAAGATGTATTTATTTGTACATGACAATTCAAAGGGCTTTACATAAAACTTTTAAGGCATTACAGCAAAGTTACAAGAAAAATTACATGTGGTTATACACAGATTTATTTGTAAAAATTAACAACTTTATCCAAGTTTGCAGAAATATATTTTAAGTTATAAATTCTAATTGAAGACCCACTAAAAACATGGTACATTTTTAAATATGATTGTCTTATCTAACAGTGTCATGAGTGTGTAGGTGTACTGAAGTGGACCCTTTCACAATTGCTATCATTTATTTGAAACAGGATTTTTGTGGATAGTCCACTCAAAAATCTATTAATTAGCATTCACAATCTCCCCTTTATACAAATGTGTATGAGTCCTGATAATGGACACAACTTCTCATATACAGAATTCAGTGACTGAATTACTGTTTGTTACCAGCACAATCAGACCTTTAAGAAAGTGGCGTGTACCAGTGTAAAAATAGACTTTCGATATGTTTTAAATGCAAGGTCTGATTGAATTATTCAGCTGTTCCCACAACTGTGATCCTATACTTATGACTTTATGCCTTTATTTTAGGTTCAAGTTGATCGCATGTTTGTGACTTCGAGGTGTGTTAGTGGCATCTAGTGGACTAAACGAAGGACAGCAACATTGTGCTAGAAAACATGCCGAAACCAAGAAACGTAATTCTTCGTGCCTTTATTTTGAAGACACACCGTAAGTTTCCGCTTTGTCAAGGTTACTTGACAAGTGCGGTTACCAGGCAACATACAAACGTTATAGATGACAACCATTCTAAGATGACAACACTAGGCTTCTAACTTAAATTGTTCTTGGTCTTGTGTTATCATTTTTGTATATGCTGTCATTACTGCTAGGCGGATATGCCACCACGTAAAAAGGGGTCAGCTAATAACCCAAACAATGCCGCAGCACAAGCTGTACACAAAAACTGGGAAGCTGGCCTCCTAAGAGCACAATTTGAAGAGGTTTGTCGTCTCATTGGTTCCAATATCTTAAGTAGTTAGTTTG
>JBAMHX010000006.1:6242898-6255627 GCA_037177515.1 Pseudomugil tenellus | reverse complement strand
TAATGTATGTGTGTGTGTGTGTGTGTGAGCTTATAAAGACTTGAAAAAGAGACTTGAGAAAGAAAGCGAAAAGTGCAACAGAGGGCATTTTAGTTAACCGGAAATCGTAGCAGTAGCCGCCAATATTGTAAGTTAAGTTTTCGTTGTATTTAGTATGAATAAATAACAATTCTAAACGCACTTTGAAGATTTCAACCAAAACGTGTTAAGGTGTGCGCTTGGGTATCGCGTTGCATTGTGGGTCATGGCGGCCATGCCTAGCAAGTGCAAGTTTAGTGGTAGCTTCGTTCACCAAGCAAAGAGAGAAAAATAAAAGATCTTAAAATACCAAACCTGGATTTTGCCGGAATAATCTAAACAAACACGTCAGGGACCTGTATGTGGAGAAAATACACTTTATAAATGGTTTTGTTTTACATATTAAATCCTTTTTTACTACCACGTGGAGTTTTAGTTAGCCCACCTGACATTTCCGGCTAACTTGTTTTAGGTGAGGTGTGAGGGCCCACATGATATGATATAGTTTGCCTTCATCGTGATGCCATTCTCTTTGCAGGACTCATGGCAGGCCTGTGTGTCATTGGTGGTTGGAGGACATCGAGAAGCAGAGGAAGTCATCCAGGCTCTGTCTTTAGCTGTCCAGAAACCTCAACGCAAATATTTTACCTTGTTAAGCTGGGAGACCACCATTAAAAAGGTGTCATTATTTTACTTTTTTTTTTCTTCAGATTTATAAACAAACTTTCAAATTGGTTTGAATTCTTGGGTCATCTTATTAACACTTATCTATTGTTTCTACATAGCTGTTACATCTAAAATAATCAGTTTTATTTTTTTTTTTAATTGACAATGATAAATTATTTTCTCTCAAAATGACAAACTGCTTAATGTAACCACCATAAATCCAAATAACCTAATATTTATCACTGTATTTTTATCTTTTTTTCTTAAAAGCTGTAAACCATGCTCATAAAAAAGACTGTGTTCTACTTTTTTCCTAACAATGTGCATTGAATGTTAGTAAACTCCCATACAATCTGTTTTGCCAAACAAAACATTATCTTTACAGATTCATGAACTTGGGAATCCCAAAGCAAAAAAACCTGATAATGCACCCATGTTTTATGAGGTAGGAATGTTTAATAATAAACTGATACACTTCATGTAACAAATTGTAGTGTAGTATTTCATTATTTTCTAAAACAAAATATGTTAATGTGTTTCGTTGTGTCTTCTGTAGGTTACAGAATCAGCAAAGATACTGCTGGACGCAGGGAAGGAGATTCCCTGTGACTTAATGGCAAAAATACTGAAGTTCCAGCTGTTACAGATCAAAGCCAAAGATAAGCAGTTAAGGGAAGAAGAGCAGGTTGGTGACCCTTTATCAAAACCATGCACTGTGTTCATTCTTTTTATAGTTTTAAAAGCTTTCAATAGTATTTTTTTTTCTTCAATAATTTTTAAATTCATCTTTAGACTGAAAGAGAAAAAGAAAAGATCGCCCCGCCCTCTGACAGCAAGGATAAAAGTGGGGCTAAAGCCTCAGACAAAAAGGGAAAAGGTCCTTCAGCGCCGGTAGCTTCCACAGAAAAGAAAACCAAACTCAAACGCAGGGATGATATTGACCCTCTCACGTTCATAGGTAAAAACAACTGTGCTTTTCTTTATAAAATCAGCAAAGCACGTTATTTACAGTAGAGTTAATGTGAAGTAGATCTCCAAAGCTTGTGCATTTCTTCTTTGAAACACTCTGCAGTGCTTTGTGTATGTTTGTGTGTATGTTTGCAAAGAAGAGCAAAGTTTGGACATGCATGAACAGATTAAAATGTATTTGTCCCTGTTTGTCTCATCAGACGATGAACCAGAATGTGGTCCTAAGCATTATGTCCTCTTGGTGGGCTTCTACCAACCACACCTGATTGCGTTGTTAGATGGCATTAGTGTACATGTAGCAAACATCATCAAACTGTGCTCAGAAGACACCCTTACCTTTAGGGAGCTGCAGGAACAACCCAGCTGTCAGGCCATTAACCAGAGTTTGAGAGCGTCTCCACTTCAGGATGCAGGTTAGGAGTCTTTAGTGCAATATATGTTTCTACATATTTTCTGTGTACACATTTATTTGTTGTTACTGATGTTATATCATTGTGGGGTTTAGAGGTGGATGTGCAAACCAGGAAGTTGGATTTATTCTGGTCAGGTCTGAGACAAGTTTTAGAGAGTGGGCCACCAGACTCCAAGCTCCACGATATCGTTCAGCTCAACTACATTGTTCCAGTTACCGCTCTTCCTCATCCTCAGGACCCTGAGGCTTTGGTGAGTAAGCCCTGTGTTTCAGATATGCGTTTTCCTCTTCTTGACAAGCTAGATCTGTGCTCATTAGGTTTTTCTGTCAATTTTGTCATTTATCTTTTGAAATCATTGTCTGTTTGTGGGTTTACTTTGGATCCAGATGGAGTTGGGGAGCCATATCTTTGATGGCGTGGCCAGCCTCATCTACGACTGTCTGGAGAGACGCAGGCAGCATCAGCACTACCGTGACAGTATCAAGCTCATCAATATACCCTCTGTCGCTGGGCTGGATTCAGAGTCTGCAAAGGTTAAAATGCATTGATAAAACTGTAAATCTATCTGTAAAGCTATCTTCTTTACATGTCTAATTTGTCAAGTCAACAGCTTAATTAATCATGTAGAAGAAAAACAATTGTGTTAGAGTTTTTTGGATATTGAGCATGCCATCTGCTCCGCCGTTCTTCTACACGCTTAAAAATTCCAAAAAATGAAGCTGCCCTGTAAAAGATTTGTGATATACTCTTATAATTGTTACCTTTTGTGTATTTTGTGCAAGGTGGTGCCAACTGAGACTTTGACCTACAAGAAAAAGTCAATCCAAGGACAAAGCCAAGCAGACAAAGGTTCATGTTTTTGTCAACTTGTAAAAAGACTTATGTGAAGACACATGATGTAATATTTCTTTTGTCCTCTCCTGTGTGGACAGAGCCCAAGCTGCCTCCTCTGTCTGTATACACAGACATGCGTTATTATAGCAATCTACTGGACCTGGTTCCCCCTGAAACCTGCTCTGTGCCCTTAATTTTACATTGTATGCTGGAGCAGGTATGCGTGCAAATCAAACTACACATTATATCAGCAAATTCTGTGAAATGAAAAATACTTTATTTACCCCCTTTCAAGGAAATGCAAATAATCAAAATATGAAATACACTAAAATATAAGAAGTTTTTTGTGATTAGAGCAAAAGTAGATTTAGGCAGCACATTGAAAGTTGATAAGTCCGCCTTATTTAAGTGGTTTGCTATTGTTTTCCATGTACATTCATTTCTGTGCCTAGGTGGTGATTTCCACAGAGCAATCTTTTCCAACCCAGTCACACACAGCTGAGGAGCTCAAGCCTGGAAATGGACCTTGTTTAGACCATCAGCTGGTCAGTTGCATGCTTGAGAGCTTTCTGCCATTTATACATACAGAAGAAGAGAGAAGCCGCCTGTTAAACAACCTCATAGCCGCCGTAGTGATGGAAGAAGACAGAACGGTAATATATATGAATACAAATCTATCTACCTTGGTAAGGACGAAAGCAAAACAGAGATATCCAGTCAAGCATTGGTGGTTCAGTGGTAGAATTCTCGCCTGCCACGCGGGAGGCCCGGGTTCGATTCCCGGCCAATGCAGATGCTCTTTTTCTCTTTGCTCTGTTAAAGCGGGAGGGACAAGCTGCAGCCCAACAGTGTAGCAGCCAATCACCACTAGCTAGTTGTCACCATAATAGGGCTGCTACAGCGCTATGTATGGAGGAGGGTGGGGGTAGATGTGTTACGTTGGTGGGGGGGGGGCTAAGCGTTTCTGAGATTAATGCAACAGTAGCTGCTTCCACAAGATGGCGCCATAATGATGAAAGAGAGAAGCTGTTATACTGACATCTACTGTAGCATAAAGCTTTGGCTGGATATAGTTCTAATATATACGCTATTTATTTTGGGTCTTGCAGTTTGATTTGTTTTTGCAGATGTTGGTAAATCTGCAATCAGTCTACTTGTACAAGCACAGGGGAAAAAGACTAGAATTAGACTAAAATCTAACTTAAAATACATGTAAGCAGCTTCTACTTTGTTGTTTGTGTGGATCAGAACATGCTGGTCCCATAGCAGAAGAGCGAGGTGCTGCACTACCTTCAACTCTGTGAGAAGTTCCAGCACATTTGTGTGTAGGGACATAAATGTCTCACATTTATGTGGGGATGTATTTAAAGTTCAAAACAATTAATCAATTAATTGCTCATCTGAAAAATAATGATTGCAGTGACGAAGTATGGAAAAGCATCTGGCAGTGCTAAAGCTAAGACAGTAACACAGAGGGTTGATCTATCCATTCAGAACGCTATAAAAACTTGTAAGAGATAGTGTAAGTGTTACAAAATTCACCTACTATTGTGGATGCACTTTATTTTATATATTTGATTACTCTTTTGCAATTGAGGCTGACACAGTATGTCAGTACATATAATTTCATACTTAAACACAGACACCTTTGGAGGTAACCCGTAAAGGGGTGCACTTTATTTGAATGACCACATTTTTTGCTATGACATGAAGAAAATAAGTTTGAAGGGCCAAAACTGTTTGTTTGGTGTTACAGATACACCAGAGCTACTTAAAAATAAGGTTTCACTGCATTCAGCACAAACTGCAAATTATAATAAAAATAAAAATATTGGTAACTTATCGGTCATGACAAACAGAAAAATATTGGTTATCGCTATTGGTTGAAATATTTTATATCGTACTAGTCCTTCCAGTGGGCCAGATCTGCCACGAGGGAGGGAGGGGCTACAACCATACGTCTCTGCTGATGCACTGGATCCATCCGGAGATATGAGAACCATCTCTGCAAGCGTCTCGTGTAGCAGACTTAGGGGCACGACCACGTGACCTGCAGACATCATGCCCAGTAATTGCATAAGGAACAGGGCCATCACCACGCTGTGTGGAGCGACACGTCGCAGTAAGGCTGCCAGCTGACAAGCTCTCTGCTGAGACAGCCTTGTCCTCATGACAGAATTCAGTTCCACATCCAGGTAGATTATAGACTGGGCTGGGAGTTGGGAACTCTTCTCCCAGTTTATGGAGTAGCCCAGATCTGATAGGTGCGTAACCAGTGTCTGCATCTGCACTGCCACCTCATTTCTGGAACGAGCCAGGAGAAGTGGGTCGTCCAGTTAAAAGTGGACGCTCATCCCTTCTGAGCGCTGGGTAAGCAACGCAGTCTGAATGCATTTGGAGAATGTGAAATTGGTCCCCCAGGAAAGAGAAGCGCAGGGACTTCCTATATTTCTCTAATATTGGGACATGAAAATATGCATCCCTCAGGCCGATGGAGGTAAACCAGTCGCCTCTGAAAACACATTGTTTGGACTGTGAGCATGTGAAAGGCGATGGATCTGTTAACCAGCGAGAGGTCGAGGATGGGTCTCTTCTCGCTCTTCTTCTTGGGAACGAGGAAATAGTGGTAGTAAAAACCCATATTTACCTCACCGTGAGGAACCCTGGAGATAACATTGTTTTTCTAGGAGTTCCCTCAGTTCTGACTGTAGAGCGAGATGCTGTTCAAACAAATCGGTGTTTACTGAGTTGTCGTTGCCATGGAGATGAGCCAGGCCAGGAGCCACAAGCCCGGAGCGACCCGTTCTGAAAGGGCCGGTTACAGGTTTCCGGGGAGCGCTTGTTGCAATGCCTCACGACCTGCCTGCGCACCACCCTGTGCGCCATGCTCATGACTGTTAGGTTGCGCTCCGTCTTAGGAGGCGGTGAGCGAGACTGATCGTACTGAACCCGCATCCACTGCGAATTTGGGGGGAAAGGAATAAAATATTTTTATAACCTTCAGTGTACGGCACAAGCATTTTAATATTATTCTTGTTATATAATATTTTAGTATAGTATTTCTTTTTGCACCTTCTTGTTATATTGATTTATTTTTCTATAATTTATAATTATCTTTTGCCTCTTCGTTTATGACAGGAGGATATTCTGTTAGCAGTTTGCATCATTACAATTACAAAACAGATTGAAAGCGTCACATTAATATGATCTGAGATTAAACTGCATTTAATTGACAGACATATTTACTGACACATGACTGACAGTTGTAGCTTACATGATTGTTTATGTGTTTCCATGACTTCACTGAAAGTTAGTGTCGAGCGTCGTGGGTTTTACCCTCTTTCTTTCATTTTTCGGGATGTTTATCATTGAATCCTTGGACTGTACCTCATAAGGTTCCTGCCGTATATTGTTAAACTTAATTAAAACTATTTAAGTTTACGTGAGTCACATAACCCGGAAGTGGCGAGTGGCAGACAACCTCACCGCAGAAACTACTTCTGCTAGAAAATCTACCAATTTCTTGATGTGTCAATGTCCTGAACTGATGGGGTTTTCTTTGGACCCATAGCATCTTTATTTTAGTGTAGTTCCATCCCGGGTGTGGATCATCAAACTTTTGAGTTCAAACAGCTAGCCGACTTCACTTGATAAAGTTTGTGTACAAAATGTCAAATCACTAAGATGCTGAAAGGAGGGACATCTTCAGCTATTGGACTAGATTTTGACACCATTTAGTCAAGAATTTGATTATGCACAAAGAAGAACTGACGTGCAAAAGGCCATGATCTATAATCATAACTTCCCAGGAACTGATTGAAGTTTATTATTTCTGTCTTCATCTTGGCTGTGCAATTTAGAATTAAATTCAGATCTATGTTTTTTTGTGTGTATTGATTTACAGGTATTGTTAATCTTATTTAGATCCCCTCTTAGAGTATTCTGTAACTCTGCATTATAATTCACAAATCTCTTCCTGTTTTATGCTTCTATATTAGAGGTTGTTGCAGAAGTTTGATGCCGTGGCAACACAGAAGAAGTCTGAGAAACCTGCAGTTATCAGGCACCATGATAAACGGGCAATACGCTTAAGGGATATAACTGTGAGCTCGGTTTGCTTCTTATTTAAAGTAGATTATTTTATTCCTAAGGCAAAGTAAAGGGGATTTAGTTTTAAGTTGAGCTGCACAGCACATTTATGTGCCTGCACATGATGCTTGTAGGGGGCTCCTGGTTTCAGTCCAGCAGAGGTTGAGATGTCCATGATGAGGCTGTCACCAGTCTGGGAGCTGATTCAGTCAGTAGCCAAGCAGAGAAGCAGCCCCTCCTGCTGGAAGTCTATCAAACAGCAGCTG
The DNA here is from genome assembly GCA_037177515.1 of Pseudomugil tenellus. Classification (NCBI taxonomy): domain Eukaryota; kingdom Metazoa; phylum Chordata; class Actinopteri; order Atheriniformes; family Pseudomugilidae; genus Pseudomugil; species Pseudomugil tenellus. The sequence goes on along the minus strand of JBAMHX010000006.1, from coordinate 6,248,372 downwards.
CAACATTTCTGCACAGATGGTCAGAAGCACGTCTCACTCACCTAAGCTCAGTATTACCATTTAGTCACAAGTTCCTTCTCACATTTCAGTAAAATGTTCAACAGTATCAGTCTAAACACTTAACTATGCTCAAATGTTGGCTTTGGATTTCTAATTCATTGATGGGTGTCTTTTTGTTGTTACGATGCTACCACAGAGGCTCTGTCATGGGTGGATGTGCAGCGGTTGTTCCATCAGAGTGTGTTTGAGGCTATGACCCTGACCACATTGGATCCGCAAGGTGTATTTCTAGATAACGGAAGACCTCTGGGAACACTGGAATCGGCACAACAGTCATCAACAATTATCCCCTGGGATAATCCCTTACTCTATGCTAAACAGCAGCTGCATAATCTGTGCATTAAGGGTGTGTGGCTACTTTCCTGAGATGTTAGGACACTGGTTGGCTGAAATTGTATTTCTATGACATTTTATAAAAAATATATGTAAGAAACTGGTTGTATCATCATTTATCTCACACTACAGGTCCAATATTTCCTCCTGAAGGCCCTGATAAGGTACATGTGTCATTTACATTTCATTCTACATAAACATTTTTAAACATTTATAAACATAAAGTTTACTTTGATTTACTTACTAATGATGTTTCATGCTTTTGTCTGTAGCAGCTCAGTGGGAAAGCATGTTTCCAGCTGGATTTATCTGAATTGCAAAGCAGTAGACAGAGGTCTCTATTTGAGTGGCATTATACTGAACACCATGATGCTGCTGTCTTCCCACAGGTGACTTATATTTTCTAGTTTTGTTGTTGAAAATGTTAGTTTAGTTGTAGCATTATCTAGATGATAAAAAAATCTATGGCCATTATATTTACCACACAATGGTTGTAGAGGCAAGGATATTATTCTGTTCTTTCACTAGAGAGTAGTGTGTGTCTGAAGGTGTGTGTGTGGTGATCTGAGTGATTGCCTCATTAATTTCACCTGAATATGCCTGTGGCTTGTGTTTGTTGTTTGATACAGACAGAGGTTAAGATGGGGTGCCTATATTTTCGGTTGACCGCATTTAATTAATCAATATACCAAAGAGGAAAAATAAACATTGTTGAACAGCATCATGAGTTCTGTTCTCTGTTGGATTTAGCGCGTCTGACTGAACCCCATACTCACCTCTCAGTGACTAATTTGGATTGTCACAGTACAATGGTCATTTTAGTCAGAGAAAGTAAAATACACCTGTAAGGGATGTTTGCAGAAAGGCTCATTCTACTGCTGTTTCATCAATTTAAAGTCAAATAACCAACTTAATGCTCACAGGATTCTGGTTTCCCTCATATTTAGGTTCTCCAGTCAGCCGCAGATGAATATCGTTGCTTGGACACTTTTAGAGGAAGTCACAACAACACCTTGTATATTTTTTGCCACAATCCCATGAGTTCTGATCGCCAGTCCAAAGAGTTCTGGGAAGTAAAACTTCACACTGAGGTCAAGTTCAGGTTGGAGCTTATTTGTCATTTGTGTTCTAATATAACTACAGATGTACTGTGGATGTTAACAAAGTTACCATAGTAACCCCATATGCACCTTTGGATTAATGTGATGAATAAATTAGGCCTTTCTCACAAAATCCAACTCTGTTTCCCACCATCTTGTACAGGAAGTACCTCGAGCATGTGGAGAACACCATTTCAAGCTGGATACAAGAGGAGGAATTAAAGAGAGACCTGAAACAATTAAGAAATCAGAGACCTGTTGATTCTCCAAAAGGTGCTGTGTTATTGTTTTCAACTGATAGTCTGACTACTGAGCTACTGATTTAGTTCCATTTCCTAGCAAACATGGTCATGACTTTAATATTCTCTGAATCATTTAGCCCCAAGCTATTGATAAACCAGTTAATAAATCATGTTTCTCAGGGGGTTGCTGCAGCGTCCTATATTAATGTAGAGTTTTGAGTAACTTAGCTCTTGACATATAAAAGGTAGTGTAGTTCTACACGGAAAATAACTTGCTTACATTTGTGTTTTTTTCTGTATTAGATGAAATTGCTAGGCACTTGGCAGAGGATGAGGAGAAGCTGGAGCCAGTCATCCGAAAAGACTCGCTCAAAGTCTGTACCATTAACACACGACACATGAAATTAATGTAAACTGTGTTCCAATTTAGGGTCTACACGCTTTGAAGTGCGACTTTAATGGCTACATACATTGTAGTGGTGCACCAAGTACTGTGTTCAAAGGCTCTTTTGAATCCACTTTTGCACACTTCTTTGGGCTCCAGATTAGCTTATAATGAAGACTACAAGTGACGCATCCTTTTGCCCTGCCCTCCCAGAATTCATTGCGCGCAAGATAAAAAAAAAATTAGTAGGAGTGAAGTGACTCGTCTGGACCTTTACATGTCCTCCATATGTTTGTGATTTAGACACATAAGAAAATAAAATAAAATTCAAATTAAAAAAAGTTTTTCTTTGAAATAATGGGATCATTAATTGGATAAACGTGTCATATGCAGCTGCTAGGCAACGGAGGAAAGTAGCACTGAGTATTTCTCGTCATTTCAACGGTAAGAATGCTTTAGTGTCTGCAGACTCCGAAGTCTGCATACACTAAAGCATTAAATTTTAGTCATTTACAGTTTAAAAAATAGCAGTGAAGCAAGTTTACAAACATCTTTTCTTTCTTTGGCTTTACTTATCTTTGAAGTGTAGATAAGAGGTTCTTTTCTGCTTTGCTTTATCTATTTAAGAATAAAGACATTTAAACTGATAAGATAAAAATGTTTAAAACGCATCAACCACAATATCTGAAGATTGCATCATCCCCCCTTTGACTGTGGTTTGTGTTCCTTTTTCATGGTGTTTCAGGCCTGGAAGTTGGAGCAAGAGCAGCAGAAGGAAGAGGAAATGGCCAAAAGAACAAAGAAAGAGAATACGGCGAAAGGCAAGCAGCAGAAAGAGGAAACACGGTCAACAGACACCAAGAAAAGCAAAGCTTTGGCTGCTGACAAGAAAAGCCGACCAAGTACAGCATGCAGCTCAGTCATCGCTCCCCCACAGTCCACCGCTACAGTAGCACCCCGTTCAGATGAAAAGAAAGATGTGCAGCCGACAGAGGAAGCTTTCAGTGTGAGAGAAAACACTTCAAATCATTTTACTTTGAACACAGGAGCTGAATATAATCCTGAAATAATATAATCCTGATTCTAAGATATTAATTAATAGACTTAGTAAAAAAAAGACTCATCAAGTTATTAGATGGTCCAAAAATGACATTGAGGTAATAAAGTGAGGTCAAAATACAGGAACAGGGTGTTCAAAACTAAGTACGCCCCATGATGTCTTAGCTAGAGAGCCACCTTTGTGGTTGTCATCCATTCTTACTTTCTAAATATCCGCTTTATGGATCTGCTGAGTTAAAAACAAGAATAATTTCTTTTTTAATTGTGTGTGTTTTTAGGGTTTTATTGGCTACAGGTTGGATGGACAGTTGATCCATGTCTCAGGCTGTGTCCAGAACCTCTTCCCTTCAGATGGAGGACAAATCACTGTGGAGAATTTCAGCTTTCTTGAAGGTGTGGAAGCCAAATCTATGGTTTTAAAAACAAAATGTCATATATCTGTGTTAACACAGAGTAAACGCCATCCAAGCTAACTCTGATCCTATGTTTTTCAAAGGACAATCCAGTAAAGAGCTTTTGTAAATGCCATTCCAGAAAAATACATTCAAATGAAACCTTGCTGTGCATTTGAGTTCATTATCATCACTTATTTCTTCATGAATTTTTGATCTTTTTCTCCTCCAGGTTCCAGCTTGATGAAATTGGCTGTGAAAAAGGATGGGCATCATTTCTACACACACGTCAACCAAGTTATTCATCCAGTGAGAAGTGGCCTGAAGGAAGGCTGTGAAGGTGAAAATGTTGGAGGAATTGATCTTTTTCTGTTATTTCAAGATGGTATGGATCAGTCTTGCAGAACAATTTTACGATTTATATGTGTTTCGTTTTTAGAGCCATTGGAGGTGAAAACGGTGAAGCAAGGCTCATTTTCAGCAATGTTGGATAATAAAATCCACCTCTCTCACAGCTTCTATGGTTCCACCGGAGAATACACAGGTTCACACTTCTCTCAGCTTTAATATATAAATTCACTTGTCTATCTTTATTATGTTAATATGGTAAAAAAGAAGGATTTTTCTTTAATAGTGTCAGAATCAATAACGCATGTTTATGTTTGGTTACATTCTAGTGAGTTCCCAGGAAGGAAACGAGGAAAACTCAAATTCTTCCACTTCTGCACCTGCCACCCCATCCTCTGCCCTTCATTCAAAACGAAAGCACACGGGGTCAGTTTCCTCTGGGACACGTGTTCCACCTATTCAGGTCAGATCTCTGGAGTCACAGATTTACTCACACACAATCATAGATGCGCTAGATGCAACAAATTCCATCATGTTCACACACAAACTAATGTTATGCTGCATGCATGAAGGAGTGTGAAGAGCAACCAGCTGAGCCATCAAGTCCCTTCTGCAGTTTTAATGCATCTGTTGCTAATGGCCTGTTCATACAATTCCTGCAAGAGGATGTACAAGGTTGGTGAGAAATTGTCCCATTAGCTGTTGGCTCTTGCCAGTTTTATGGTCTACAATATAGTTTATCTGCAAAAAAGTACAAGTTGACTCTCTTAAATATGAATTATATTCATTCTCTGTCTGGATCCAGGAGCATCACCAGAGGAAAAGGGTATCTTGGTGAGGCAGAGTTTTCCTTTGCATGGCAGAGGACAGCTACAACATCTTCAGGACATCTCTCTCTCGAAGGAACTCTCTCGTATTATCACCAGCCAAGGAGTTGTGATCCGTTACATGAGAGATGGTTCCACAGAGGTATGTACACATTCATGTGGAGGCATATTTCCCTCAGGTCCACCTTTGCTTTTAGGAAATATGCATGATTTTCAAGGCCTGTTGCCTTTTTAGAGAGAACCCGAAGAGAGAGAATTAACTTCTCTATCCCAGCATATAAAAGTAGGCCTTTATTAAATCTAGCATTTATGTCCACGACTTTCCAATAAAGCTCCCTCTGTCCTTTTCCTTTTATTGCTCTTTTTGCAGCTCAGACCATCTGCTAACACCTGTCCTTCCAGATGCAGTCAAAAAGTTTTAGCATCTTTTCATTGGCTCCCTGTTAAATTTAGGATAGAGTTTAAAATTCTCCTGACATATAAAGCTCTCCATGACCAAGCTCTATTGTATGTCAGAGATCTCATAGTTCCATGTATGTTTTACTTATCTGGATCAAGGGGGAATCTTGTCAGTGACGAAACAGTTTTTGTTTGGAGAATATGGACCAGTGGAATATTAGGTTAAATGAAGGAGTAGCAGTAAATCTGCTGATGTATGGAGAGAAATTTGTTTCTTTATTATCCAATCAAATAGAATAGATTTGCAACCAAAATTTTATTTTGAGAGC
>JBAMHX010000006.1:6227510-6242664 GCA_037177515.1 Pseudomugil tenellus | reverse complement strand
TGCTCTCAAAATAAAATTTTGGTTGCAAATCTATTCTATTTGATTGGATAATAAAGAAACAAATTTCTCTCCATACTGATGTCCTCATTCTCCCTGAGTGGTGACTGTGATACATCGACTTAGTATTTATTTGCATATTGAATTGGTAATTTAGTATTTACTTAGGATTGAAAAGATGGAAATTGATCATAATGCCAGGTTTGAACACACATTTTTAGAAATACCCACTTGTGATCAATTCACTTTGTTTCACAACAGAAACATTGATTAAAGCAAACAATTAAAATCGAATCTGCGCCTGTTTGTATTATAGGTGTTGTTTGCTGATGGCTCAGTCAGTTTCAGCAAGGACTCTGGTCCAGTGTGGGTTTGTGACTCTGAAGTTCAGCAAGAAAACTCTCATCAGGAAGCTGAAGATGAAAATAAAGGTTTCTTTAACCTTTTTATCAACAGTCTTGTACTGACCTGGAGGATAGTTCTGTATCACCTTGACTGTCTCAATCAAAGTGTCTCTATGTGTTATGTTTATAAACTTACAGATCTGATCTCAGAGCAAGAAGTTGGGACAAAGAAAGGCTGTTGGTGGACTACAAGTCCATCAGGAAATCGCATTTGCACTATTGGAACCACACACAAACGCATTCCCACCTCCTCTCTTCTTACATTTAAGTCTACAGACCCCATCACCCATCAGGCAAGAATCCAGTTACATCTTAAGTTAACAAACTACTATTGTCTGTCAGTGACATCTAGAAATTAAACTAAGCCCTTTAGATACTCTACAATATTAGCATATTATAAGTGTGGAAGAAATTATGTGATAACTTCAGCTTATTGCTTACTCGCCACATGATCTTGTATCAGGTGATGCTGACTCGAGAGGATCTGGTGGTTTCTGTCCAGAACCCTGATGGATCTCAAATTGTAGAGCATGCAGATGGAACCAGGATCACAACCCTTCTCCAAGACAGGCCACTAGATGCTTCATCACATCTGTTTCACACAAGTAACGAATAGACACTACCCACACACTTTAGTGAGCATTGTGCTTAGAAGCACCCCCCAGAAACAGACCTGTACTTACAAACTGCTCCACATACATGTGCTTTGCATGCATAAATATGCAGTATGTACTCATTTAGCCATAGATCCTCGATATATGTGCTAGAATTTATATATTAATGCATGCCTCTCTGTTGCTTTTCCAGGGGGAAAACCAGAAAGCATCACTATCAAATCAACCTCTCTGTGTGACACACACTCTGTGGACAGCTTAAATGAGACTGGGCATTTTCCAGATGCTTGTGACAATGAAGCTGAGATTAGAAGAAACAGTGCTGGGAACACTTGTGGTGCTAGTAAAGATTCGAGCGATTGTGGGCGTAATCGGAGTAATATGGATAGGAATAATGAGCAGAGTGCATTTCCTAAGGAGAATGGGAAGGCGAGTCCATGTCAGAGTGAAAAGGGTAGCAAGTCCACCAAAGAGCGGGTGTTGTTGGTGGAGAAGGAGGGCTGCGCCACTGTGGTAATGTACCCAGAGCGTCACACAGGCCACATCTTTTTAGCAGATGGGACGATCATCACTGGAAACAACCAAGGAAAGTATGAGGTGTGTGTTCTACAGTAAACAGCCCACATGAGACATTAGTGTCTGATTAACCTCGTTCACCATTCTGGTAACAGATTGCACAAACAGATGTGCACTAAAATTGACATTAAAGCTTAAAAGTCATTTTAAATGATAAAGAGTTCTTAATAATGATAAAATCTTGCATTTTACGCTTATCTTTGTGTATTTTTGTTCAAGGTGTTCCCATCTACCAAAGGCTTCCTGCTGATCCAAAGTGATGGGAAGTATGTGTACTCCTCTGACCCACTTGTCACCTCCAGTCCAAAGCGCTGCAGCCTGACCAACCAACCAGGAATTTACACCATGAGTCACACAGACAAAGTAGCCTGTGATATTACAGATGACAATGGGAACCATTTCCAGGTAATTATTAGAAGATAGATGGATGTTTTTATGCTGTTTTAGAAAAAGTAACAAGCCTTGTTGCAGGTGATGGATGACGGGCAGGTATCTGTGCTAAGCTCCAATCCTGCTCTAAGCAAGCTTAAACATGATGAGGTGGACATGGAGGAAGAGAAGGAGAGACAGTTTAGGCTTCGTGTGAAACACAAAGAACATTGTCCCAGGTAGGTTTTCAGACATAACTTAAGTCACAGTATTAGCGATACAACAGCAAATTAGGACATTATTATATGTGCAGAGTTTGGATAGCATTGTTACTGTTTGAAAACACACCTAGGCTGTTTCTGGTGCACGAAGATGGCTCAGGCACTGAACTGCTGAGTTCTCACGCTGTAGAGGAGCTGCTCCAACAAGCATACTCTGACCCAACCATAGCATTGCTGATGGAGCCACTGCCAGACAAACAAGGTGCACATAAATAAACATAATGTTTCCGTGACAACATAATGTATTTTGGTTTCAGAAGTGATTGTTCAGTAAGAATAATACAGCTGTTGTTTTTTGTCCGCTGTGTTAAAACGACTGTTTCAGATGAGTTTGGGATCACCATTTTAAAACCCAGCCACCGGAGTGTGTGGGCCCAGTGGTTGCTGGGAAAACAGAACCCTGACATCACCCCTCCCAATCTCAGAAACCGCAGCTGGGATCACTTCCCTTCAGTGGAGGTACAGGCAACTTTACACACTCGCATAGTTCAACATCAAAAGCCTACTCCTTCTGTGTTCCTGCTTATTCCAGAAGAAAAGCCCAGGTCCTCTGTTTGGTACCAACATAGGGGTTGGTCTAACTCTGAGGGAGCGGTCTGTTGGTTCTGCTGCACAGCATCGACCTGTCAGGAGCTGCCCTGAGGTCTTGGAGATGAGAGAGTTATACCAGCACAGATCTTTCACCACACCGCTCAGAAATATCATTGACTCCCGGCTTAAAGTAAATCTTTCATCACACTTTATGTTCAAAAATGTTTATGATGTAATAATAACTTTTATACCCACCTTTAATTGTGAAATCAGCTATTTTGGACAAAGTTTTTTTCTTTTTGGATTATTAAAATTTTGACAAACATTAAATGTGTCTACAGGAATACATAGAGAGTTTGATGGTGAGAGAACAGCAGTCAGAGGAGAGGAAAGTCAAAGACCCTCGAACTGAGGAGGAGAGTTGTTATGCCACTAATCTCTTCAGTCGTTTCATGGTAAAAAAAAAAAAAAACACACACAGACATTTCACCAAAGCTTAAAATATTTTCCATAAACAAGAAAAAAATCTGTCCCTTTTGCGCTGATAACAGAAAGACTGTACGTTTGCATGTTTAGGATCTTTCCCCACTCTGCCCACTGACTTACAAAATAGCTGTAGATGTTTTAATAGCTGCAATATGCTGTGTGAAAAGTCTCTTATTGCCCTTTGTAGCCTGATGCAGAAGAAGATGATGCAAATGACACTGCTGAAACCAGGATGGCAGGTGAGGAATAAGCCTAATGCATATTGCTTTTGATATATGCTTAATGGGTTTTTTTGTTTGTTTTGTTTTGTTTGCTTCATGTCAAGGGGTCAATACTTTGAGGAATGTGTGCTTTATTTAATTACTCTGTACATCTGCAGTGGACGTTGCCAGTCTGTACAGCCGAGGAGTCGGAGCATCTGCTGAGCAGTCTGATGGTTCAGAAGACACCGACACAGAAATTACTGACAGTTTGGAACGATTTCAGTGGTGTGTATGCTAAGTAAAAGTAAGCAAAGGTTACATTTTAAACTCTGTTAATAATCTTTAAACCTTTCTCTTTATCAGCTATAATAACGGAAAGGATTGGAAATGGACAGAAAAGCTTGCAAAACACAGGTAAACAGAATTATCACAGACATTTTTACTGAATTCAGTTTAACACAAATGCTTTATTATTCATGGTAGCAATGGTGTAATAAATGTGTGGATGTGTTATACAGATGCAACAAGCCTTATCACTGCGTATGGTTATTTTGATTCTACCTTTGCTATGAGACTAAAGGCTGAAAATAATTGTGTTTATGTAACTAAACCTGCATATGTGTTATAGACTGGAGATCAGTGAGGAGAAGACTTGCAGAGAAGCTCTGCAGAAGAGAAATGTTGTTTCGTATTTCCACCCGGAAAACATTCATCTGTACCAAGTATTATATGCTTTCGTTTAGTACACCTCACAATTCATTTATTTCTTTTTAGTGTATTGTAAGTCACTTTAGATGTATGCAGTGCTGAAAATGACCCAGTGATGTTGCTTATTTATCCAGGATCTGCTACATCACCAAGCACACAAAATGGGGAGTTTATCCATAGATCGATATCTGTTCCCAAAGTCTGATAGGGCCGAGGTCCTTGTGGAAGATGCCCCACAAGAACCAAGTAAGTTACAATATTCTTGTTGTATTCTGGGATTTGTTTAAACATTATTAAATGAAAATTATTGCCGATAATATGCCTGGAGTGGGAAGAAGCTCAGGCTGGCCGCACCCCGTTTCCACTATCAGTCCATAATTGATCAACAATTGATTTACACCAAATCAAGCCCACACTCATATTCACAGAACATCTTAACTAATCTTGTCAAACTTACAGATATATTAAACAAAAGAAACAAATTAACTCGTATATAAACCAAGGATAGGAAACCAAGTGTAGGCACCTGGTCAACATCCTTCTTCTCTTCTGTAGTTAGAAAAAGTTCATCTTTTTTGTACAATCTGTTGAATTGGGTAATGCTGGGATGCTGCTTTAGTTTTTCACTTAATCCATTTTACAGCGTCATGCCACAGAGATCCTGAAGGTGCCCTCTCCTGTAAACTCTCCTCTGAAGTTATACTTGTTTTCATTATTTGTTTTATTATTATGATGTACTTTGTGACTGTCTGGAAAAAGTAAATAGTTTATTTTATTTCTCATTATTTCATTGATTTGTTTGTTTTTATTTAGTCTTATATGAATTTATTTTTATATATTTTTAACAGTGACAGATTTGATCAGATATGATTTTACTATAATATACTTTTGTCACTACAGCACCACGACCATTAAACCCAACTCCCTCTCAGTCAAAAAGGTAATAATATAGTGGAGTATCATATCTTCTTTTTTCTTTCATATCTTTGTATTGAAGTACACAAAGTTTGGCTTTTACATTGTCACACGGCTTAACTTGACTTTTATTTGTTAGCCATGCAGCTGGAAGTGACAAGGTGCCTGAAAAGAGACCCACCAACCCTACACCACAGACTGCTGGTTTGTTCCATAACTTATCTTTTTTCATATTTAATTATTGATCTAATTATGCACTAAATGACAGTATAGAATTTACTTTATGCCTCTGTGTTTATTTTAATAGAAGATCAGTTCATTTACTATGGAAGAGCAGCCAATATTGCTGGAACAGTTTTGAAAAAATGTCCTGTGAATTCTGGATTCTGGCTGTAGTGCAGCTATAAATGGATGCTTTTGTGTGTATGATTCATGTACAGGTGAGAACAGCCTGAGGGTTTCATCCAGGCAGTGCAAGTCAATGCAGCTGGATGTAACTGGAAAGCCTAGACAGAATAAAGTCAGATTACCGACCTGCATCCTGGGCTCTAAACCCTGCAGCGTACCAAATCAGCATGTAAACGCACACGCACACAATTTACATGACAAATTCAGAATTTTATAAAATGCAGTGAAGACTTAAATCTATAGTTTATTCATTTGTTTGAATGTTTATTTAGACACTAATCCAAAGCCTTGTTTTTAGTGTTTTCGCTGATCAACTTTATTGTAGTTAGAAAATGATGTCCAATAAATTTAAAAAGTGCAGGATCTTCCACAACCATGTTGTTTTTCTATCCTATAAACATCTTCTTTTTTTTCTTGCTTTACTGATGATAAATTCCAGATTTGCTCTGGAAAGTTGTTTAGTAAAAGCATGTAAAATTATTTTTTGTGGCTCTTTAATATAAATTAACAAATCATTAATGAACTTTTTTACAATAGAAAACTTCTCAGTATTTTTAGAAAGGGGATTTTTCATAAAGTATTAAAAAATTATTTAATTCTTAATGTATATTTTTTGTTTAGTTTAAAATAATCTATGAAAAGAAAATGTTCATATCAGTAGAAATGGTTCTTTGTGGGACATAATTTGCATGTTGAGAACATTTTTAGTAAATTATCTTTACATTACTTGTGTAACTGAATAACTAAAGATGCACTGATATTATATATACAAGATGATTAATTTAGCTGTAAATTGAGTCAGATGTCTAATATGTAGTCAAAATGACTGAAAATGAGATATTTTTCCTTTTTTTTAGTCGTGTTTACACTGGATATTGTCACATTTTTATCTGCATCACTTTGTTTTGTGTTTTTCTCTTTCAGTTCCTGACAGTGGAGGAACCAGTGAGGAGGAAGTGTCGAACAGTTTCTCTTACTGATCCCAGCACCATTGTGAGGGGCTTTGAGCTTTTCCCATCGAGTGTTGACTTCGGGTTCCTGCAGGGGGGCACCACCTCAACCATGACTGTGGTCATGAGGAACGTGGGGGTGGACACTTGCAGGTGTGACACCAGACAAATGCATACAAATGTTTAGCTGCAGGTTTTTTGTTTTGCATGTCAGGAAAAAGAAGTTATGTGAATATGGGAGCAGTTTTTGGCTTGCCTTCAAGTCCAAAGGGTAAACTTTGACCTGTAACTATTTGTTCTATATTTTTATTCTGTCGCTGGCAGGTTCAACGTGAAACAGCCTCCTCCTGCCACAGGTCTCCGTGTCATCTACAATCCTGGGCCTGTAAGTTTCCATCTGGATGCTTAGTGCAGTTTAACACATGTTCTAATGGTTCTTCGTAAATTAAATTAGATTTTTCCCGATTTAACATTAAATTCACAATATAAAGGAATGTCCTCTAAGTTGTTAAAATATTTCAGATATCGCATTCAGAGTATGTTGAAGCTTTATTTTGTACAATGCTCCAAAAGTCACAATATCATCCATTTAGGTGGCTGCAGGGTTGCACGTTGAGCTACAGGTTCAGCTGTTTGCCATGCTTACAGCCCAGGCACAACTAGAGCCAAAGAAGTACATCTCGCAGGATATAATCATCTATACTGAGACAGACATCTTCTATCTGCCTGTCACAGCTAATATCCTTTCATTTCTTATGAAAGATGTCAGTTCAAAATGCACGAAACCAACCAACTAGGAATGTTTGCATCATATGTGGAAGTCTGTTCACGTGCCAGTTACGATCATTTTGCTCCTTACACACTTTTACTCATCCTTCCTGAGAGACTATATGACAAGAACACCAGTACACAAAAAAAGAAAGGACCAAGGTCTTCTGGTCATCAGGATCTTCCACACATATGAGCCAACACACTCCTGATCAGCCCTCAGATTCAAACAAGTGAGCATCAGGCAATAAAATTACAATAACTTACATTTTAATGGCAGACGCGGTGGGTCAGAACTCAATCTGTTCCTTCATTGTTTTTTTTGCGTTATTTCAGGACACCTAAGTGACCCCACCTGATCTGCAGGTAGACCGATCTTCAATCAGACTGGACTGCTTTTTCAAATTCAAGCTTGAATTTGTTTTAGTCTCGGTAATAAAATCTCTTTCAGCAAATAAGTGTGGCAAATGATTTTAGTATGTTTGTTGCTCCCTGATCAATACCCGTTTAATACAGCAAGAGTTTATATTTTGCTCTTCGTGCCAGATGAAGCGTTTACAGTCGTGTCAATATGATGTCCAACAATAACGCATTCATTAGTTACTCTAACAGTGTGGGTAATTTTATTTAACCTAAATCTGTATGTATGCCAAACCAACATACTTTACATGAACCTATATCAATTCTAAATGCTTTTTAGCAAATTTATAAAACATTTGTTTGAATTTTTTAAAAATTGTTTTGTATTAGCATATAATTTGCATCTCAAGTCTCGATATATCAATATACAAATTTAAAAGTGTCTAAAAGAGGTACTAATGATCATATGCTTTTTTAACACACTAAAGAGAACCCTGAAAATGAGGCATTTACTGATTTGTTCAGTGTAACAGCTTTGTTTAGTCCATTATAAAGAATCTAGTTTACAAAGCTTTATATATCATGATGTAGTCATTACTAGTGTGACATCCACTTAGTCACACTTCTACATTTTAAATATCCTCAATCGTATTGTAACGATGGGATTTGTCCTACAAATATGCCAAAGGAGGATCTGGTCTGTCACCAGAGTAACTACTGCCCACATAACCAGCTAAAATGATGAGTTTATGATTAAGAAGTAGGCATCATTTCTTATTTAAAGAAGCAAAAGAAAGTTAAAAGCTCAGAAATTTGTTTCTTTGCTAACAATACTGACATTATTTCTTGGTTTCTCTGTTTTACTGAGGTAAAAGCATCTGAGGTGACACAAATCTGGGTCCAAAGAAAACAGGGTCAGTCACCCAGACTCAAAATCCATTTGGACATTCAAGGTCTCCATGACAACAAAGAGCTTTCAGCCAGATGAGGGCAGCGGATGTCAGGACTAAAACAGAAAAACATGTAGAGTAGGTCGTTCTTAGTCAGAGGCAGCAAAGCAGTCCTAAATCCTTTTGCATTATTTGCTTGTGGTCTTGCTGGAAAGTACAGATTTAATAAAGTTTAATTAAACATGAGACCATAACATCTCAGTTTTTAAAGGAAAAGAATAAAACTGAATCAAAGGGCTATAACAGAAAAATCTAATATGAAAAATTGGGTTTCTCTTGGTATTTGATCACTTTTATTTATTTTTACTTGTCCTGCCCAGCATCAAAGCAAGCACAAGGATGTCTGGCTGATGTGTTGTGCCAAATAAATGAGCTTTCCAAGGAGCTTCTTTTAGGTATAATGCTTTTTTATTTAATAATTGTTTAGTACTAAATTTACATAAAGCTGCCGAAGTAGTTTTAGTTTCCATCTATGTATTTTGTAGCTTTATTGCTTTGAAAAGAAGAGTGCGGCTTATTCAAAGCAAATGCCTGACTCCACCGCTCCGACGCCGCATGGTGGAGACTCCACCCGCCCCTACCTGAAAACTTTAGCGTCACTCTAAACTACGTCACGGGGAAGGCGGGGGAGATGGGCTCTGAATGAGGCAGCATCACTGGTTGCGATGGGGAAATGAGAGGGCCTCTGGCTGCTCCAGGGGACAGGGCAGATGAGCGAGAGGAGCTGGGAATAACCCGTTCCCAGTTCCAGGTAGAGACCTCGCAGCAAGAAATGAGTGGTATGGCAAAACTATGTATGATACATGTTGTAAAGTGTATAGAATTATCATAAATGTGCATAGGATAGACTTAAATGGCAAATACAGCAAACTATATGATAATTTTAAAAGAGGTTTTATCTGGAAGTATTTTTGCCAATCACAACTGTGCTTGGCAAGTGAAGTTATTTCTGTGCCCATCTGCCATTAGATGTCAATAATTCTTACTGTCTCTTTAATGAAGAAAATGAACCTACATATATTATTTTTGATATCTGAGGTAAATCTGATGGATTTTATAGAAAATTAAAGTGTTTTCTGGTTTTGTGAGCTTAAGAAAAAAACTTCTGTTGGATTCACACTGATGTGAGAAGTCAGTGACAACGACAAAGCAACAACTAACACGACTGGGGGATTCTATTGGTTGTTACTCTGATGGTTGAACAACTGGCTCAGAAATGCTGTATTGTCGTAACTTTGTTCAGTTTTTCTGACTGGTCTGTGCTACAGAGGTCATCATGACTGAGTGGAGAAACACCTGCTGCTCCAATAAGAAAATGGGGACATTTGAGAGCCAGCATTTATTTGTCCATACAAGGTTTCCATGACAACAACGAGCTCCCAGTTAGATGAGGAGAGGTGATGACACAAGATAATCAGAATGAGAACATGTGGAGTGATGGAGGATGCAAAGTAATGGTAAAAAAAAAAAAAAGCTGTTGTAGAAAACATTCAGAACGTGTTTTATTTCAGGATAGGACTCTGAATAGGTAAAAAGATATTTTAACCAATAGATATACAGTTGTATTAAACTGACAAATTGATTGGTTTGAATAAACATATTGCTTAAAATGATGTAAACTGCTGTCTTTATGAATATGTGTTGTATGCGTTTATGGCTTTTTTAGTTTAAAGTGGACACAGGTCCACCTCAGATGGCTCTAGCAGCACAGTTGTCTCCCAACAGATCTCTGAACCGCCTTTCACATCTTAAACCAGCTAAAAAGATCTATCTGCATAGATGAAGCTGTCACCGAGTGTGATCGCCTCACGCCAGCACACACAGCTGCGCATTTCTATTTGCCTCTCTGCAGGAAACTTCACATAAGGAAAAAAACACTTAGTTTAGACTGAACAAGAAAAAAACGTGACATCTTAAAAACACTACAGAGAAATCGAAATGTATTTATAAAAATATTTTTATAACCTGTTTTTAGTCAATAGAAATGTTCTCTTAAAATGTAGCTTTGTGAAAGATATGCCAACTAAATTAATTTAATTTCTCCAAAAAATTCAGCTGTCTCATGTAAAAAAAAAAAAGGATTGAAGACCCCCCCCTCCTTATGATGCACCCATATAATCGGGTTTCCAGAGGAGGTCACTGTGGGCTTTGCTATGATGTTTTATTTCTTTTATATTATGTTGAGTATACAGCAGTATGTTCTTTTATGCTGCTGTGCCAAATGAATGAATGAGGTCATTCAGGAATAAGCTGCATAGACACAGCTCTTTGCATATTCATGTAGAAATAATCTCTGGGCTTATTTCTTCATGTGCTTATTGAATATTATTGGCATTTGTTATTGAATGTGTTCCAGACAACAAATACTTAATAGAATACATAATAAATAAATAGTCAAATGAAAACTGCAACAAAGTTACATTTAAATTTTAATATAATATTATCAGTCTTTAGTTGACACATAAGATACTTTTTAGTTAAATTATAAAGAAATTATAGTTGCAAAATATTCTGATCTACAGAATCAGTTAAACTTGTTCTGCTCCAAATCTTTCCAGTGTTTAGAAGAGTAGAAAAAAAACATTACTATGACTTTGTGTCTGGTTTACAGCATATCCACTTGACTGCCACAGAATTTGAAACGCAATATCTCTCTGATCTGGCAAGATAAGGCATTTCTTATTTAGATATTAGCCTGCAACTTAAGCATCGTCAAATATTTGAAGAAAAAAAGTAGTTCAACTGAAACATGGCAAACGCATAGTAAAAATCAAGTGGAAGATATGGCTGCGACACGCGACACGATGCATGTGAGACATGAAATTTCACATTGATTTCAATGATCTTAAAAGCAAGAATTTTAAATGCTTTTGACCTCATAACAATGGTTGTCCCAAAAGGTACAAAGATCATAATAGTGTATACATTGGACTCATTTCCTGTTGTCATACATGAACAAACATTATACATATATCCTAAATTAAGGGAAAACAATTATACAATCGTATTTGTCATTGTTCATAGCCTAGTAGCTTTTTTTATTTTATTTTTTTTTAATAAAAGAAAAACTGCTCAGGGATCCAAATATAAAAATAACAAAACTACCTGCGGTGTTCTGGTACAGCTGTCTCTATGAACGCACTGGGTGCTGCTTTAAAAGCTTTTGTGTTTATGTTTTTGGCACAAGTTAGCGCGCGCAAGTCTCGCGCGTGAGCGGACTCTCCGGTGAATACGAGGGGGGGATGTTTGTGTATGACGTCAACGGACACCCAGCGTAAGGTGTAGCTTCGGCTAAACAAAGTTAGAAAACGGTTGCCGTCGTTATTGTACGCGCGCATCGTTAATTCTCTCCACTTTCTTCTTTAACATTTTTCACAAGACGTTAATCTCCAACGGTAAATTCCTTCACTCTTGTCCGTTACGGTTGACTCTCCTTCACTGTCGGTCACGCGCCATCACGTGTACGTACGCACGCTCGTGCGGTCTCAGCGTCAAGCGAGGCGGCGGTGGTACAAACGGCTGAGGGAAAGCGACGGGACTTTGACTTTGGCAGTTTAGTCACATTTCTTTTTTTTTTTCCGGTCATGGAGCGGCAAAATGGAGGCGGTAGAAGATAAACAGTGACCAGCAGGAGAAGCGGGAAGGACGCAGGGGGGTACCGAGTCAGGAGTAGATGATGCTTATTTGCCGCAGGCCCCGCCATCGTGAAATTGGATACCGATTTGCGGCGGATGGGGTGACCAAGCTCCCTGCTCCGCCGGGGAGGTCCCTGCCTTCGGACGTTAGCAGGGTGGGAGCTGCCTGTGGTCGGTTGTAAGGTGGAGGAAGGAGTGGCAAGAGGGAAAATGCAGACGGAGGAGGAGACGGCCACCGCACAAGAGCCCATTTTGGAGGAAGGGTCGGGGCGAGAGCAGGTAAGAAAGGACGTATCTTCTTTTCCCCCGCGCGAGCAAGCGTTTGTTTACGCACGAATACGAGGATGTCCTGAGAGATGCTCATTTCCCCACCTTCTGTTTCCACTTGCCACTGGTTCCCAAACAACCAGTCACGGCTACAGACACGGTGTGTTTACGCTTTCCGCTGCTCGCTCTCTGTCTTGACGTTTGGTAAATCGCCTGTGCCATATACTTGAGCAAGGACACAGAGAAAGACCTTGCCTGAGATGTGAATTAAAACATATAAGAGACTCTAAAACGCGTTGGAATAGAAGTCACTGCTCATTGCTGGATGATGAGTTACTCGTGGAAAAGATATAGATTTCAGTATAGTAGAGTGTTTCATCCACCAGCTGTCATCTCAGGATTGCATCACAGTGTAACCCCCACCCACCCACGCACATCCAAAACTACACAGTGGCACATAATGTGGGCAGAATCACTCCTCAGCTGTTTTTTCTCATTTCATCTTCATGTAGACAAAAACAAAGATATATTATGTTTTCTGAATTGACTGGTAGCTAAAAAACAAAAAAACATTTTAGCTACTTTGCTTTGTTGCCACCTAAACTGGAAAACATCCCATTCAGGAAGCAAATGATGGGAAATACTAGCTCAAATAGCACCATCCAACCTCTGCATCTTCATCTGAAATGCAAATCAAGCTGTCTTCACTGCATCTAAAAGGCCAATCTGAACTATTTACTATCAGCAAATACACGAGTCACTTTAAAGAAATCTGACTTAATAATGCTCCAACACTTCTTTTTTTAACCCCACTAGAAAACATAATCGCCCATATTTACATTTGTTTTAATATTATTTTCAAAAGGCGTAAGCAGGACATAGAGCAATGAATCAACAGCGAGGCCAAGAGTTAATCAAGAAACTGGGATGTTCTGTTCACCGCGAAAAGAACCAGACTTCCATCAGTCTGGAGCGGTATGATCCACTGAGATTGTGCCTGTAATTAAAATTAGCACCAACTGTCTTTTGTTAAGCTGTAGTTGAGAAAAATGTTAGTATTTTATGAAACTAGTTTGTTAGTTTGTGTGTCAGTGTGAGCTGGGAGAGGGAGCACTATATCCTCTTTTATGGGAATAACATGCTTAAAGGGTTATTTAGTGTAATTTGTGTCTAAAATATGCTGCAACGATAGCTGGTTTAAAATAAAGCACGCCCTGCAGAAGAGAGGGGTGGAGTGAAATTGATGGACTCGCTTCGATCCATTAGTCTGACTGAAGGCCGGTTTCTATTCATGGCTGAAAAAGTAGCCGCTTCAGTTCCTCTCTGTCATAATCAGAAAACGCCACCGATATTTTATCAGAAACATTAAAAATCTTGTTAATTTTGGGAAAATGATGCTTCCTTTGCATTTTCCAGGGGTTTCCGTATAATAGGATGTAGTATAACTCCTCTGCAAGGATTTTTTTCTTTTCTTTTTAAGCCTGCTTTGAAACATCTTTCCTCTCAAATGTTCTAGCGACAAATCCAGCATACTTTGAGAGGTGGGTGCACTTCTTTGTTCCAATAGTGTGTTTTCTTCAGCCTCCTTCACACATGCACTACACATGTCAGTGTTAATTTGTCTGAATTTACCTCTGAGGTGCTTTTCTGGAACATGGAGACAGAAAGTAGTAGTAACACAGTATCTACAGAGCAATAATAGCTGCGAGTTAATCTGGCATTTAATTACTTCAGAGGGAGCTGACAGGTTACTTTATTAGATAAATAAATGTCAGCGTGAAGTTATTTCTCCAAAATGATTCAGGTATTAGCTGCAGGAGTGTGTTGTTGTTGCTGCTCGGTGTATGAGCCACATGAGCAATATAAAAGTGTTTTAAATGTAGTTGCTCTGCTCTCTGACCATATGTCAATATTTTCAATCAGTCCCTTCCACTGCCTTTTTTTTAATGCTCCGTTTGTAAGCGTGACATGGTTTTTTCTGGTTGAGCAACATGTGAGAACATGTTGCTCATAACATAATATGTTTTGTCTTCATGAAAATGAAGAGGATGTGTGGAGAGGAAGATTTTAGGTGAAATAACGTTGACTGACCAGCATGTTTAAATAACCAATAAAGTTAAAACAAAGTAAAGCTGTCAATAAAAATAGAAAGCAATGATTTGCAAATCATTTTAATCGATATTACATTGAATACACTACAGAAACAAGATATTTAATGTTCAAACTCAAACAAATATTTGCTCATTTTGAACTTGATGACTGTGTCATATTAAACAAACGTTACGCTTTGTTTATCACTGAGTTACCTCACCGTTCCTCGCTCAACAAGCTCCTGGGAACAGAGGGCACTAATTGTTGGATGGTTGTAGGTGTAATTCCTCCCTATTCTAGCTTGGTATATAATTTGCTCAATAGTCCAAGTCTCCGTTTTCAAATTTTGCATTTCAAAGTGTTTGGACAACAGGTGGGCTCAATCTGGTACTCGCACTCTTACTACGACCATGCTTTTCAATTCATACAGAATATGATTTTGTATTGTCAAGCTCACATAAGCAGGGGCGTCGCTTAGAAGCCAGCATATGCTGTTTCAAACCCTCAATGTATCTTTCTGCGTTAATACTGAAATTAATATTCATAGATGTGCAGGCGACCCTTGCCATGAGGACAAACACACCACCAAACCATCCCAGATGTGGGCTTTTGAACTTTGCCCTAATAGTAATTTTCCTATA
>JBAMHX010000006.1:6201972-6220603 GCA_037177515.1 Pseudomugil tenellus | reverse complement strand
CGATAATTATCTTTGCTATTTATTTTTCCAGCTTTATCTTTAACAATCGGAACTAAAATGACAGACAGTAATGAGTTTGTTAAAATACCATGATATAAAAATCCAGTAAAACAAATGATTTCCAATATTTCTGCATTAATGCTGTTTTTTCCCCTATTTTTATTCTTAAAATGCATTTATTTCTTTTTATTTTATTGCTAATTTGTCCATGTTCTGGTTATGTCAGCATTTGGTTTCTAAACCTTATTGTGTTTACCTTTAGTCCACTATCTGAGTGCAACAGGCCCTGCCATGCTTCACAACACACATTATGTCTTTCAGGGCACTCCTCTTCTTCTACAAAGGTGATGGACCTTGTCTTTTGTTTTTACACAGGACAGATGGATGTTCATTGTTAACACATATAAAATGCATAGAGTTCTTGCTAACAAAAACATGCTCATGTCTCTGTAAGGACCATCTCTCCTGGCAACCTTTCCTTGAAAAGACATTTGGTCAAATTGCAGATCATCATAATGATTGTTCATGTTGTTGCAGGATGAAGAAACTGACCTGATATGAGCTGCTATGTAGTGATTAAATCATCCTCTCAGACTCATCTGTAAAGATCCAGCACCATATGCTGGTGGATATAGATCTAAAGTGCTAATTTGTTCTCTATTTTATTGTGGAGTGTGTATGATCTCTGCTGTATTAGTGTTGCTGCTGCATTGAGACCAAGTGCAGTAAGTTAGAGAGTCTGTCAGCTGGTGAGACACATTGAGTTGAGTCTCCTGTCTCAGAGAAAACTGATCATTCTGGCACAATAAGTGCAAGTAGGAATAATTTGACTCCAGTCTTGGGGTGGATTTCCCTGTACTGTCCAAACTGGTGCAGAGTCTTGGTGAAAATGTTGACTCGCACCTTCTGGCTGCTGCTTTTATTGCTAAAAATTTCCATTCATTTGGCACCATTCACTTGAAATTAACAAGGAAAAATACTGGTGAGATTTTGAGCTAAAAGGAAGAAAAAAATGGGATGGAAAGGAGGACCATAGAAGGTCGAACTGGGGGGATTTTGGCAGCAAAGTTCTCTGGAGAGAGGTGCAGCTGTCACCATTTCATCATCTGCACTTTCTCTGACTCATTTTGCCTCCATTCAGTCTTTGCATTCATGAAAAGTTCATGAGGAGTTTTTTCGTCTCCTTCGTGCTCTTCATCCCCACCTTGCTGTATGCACTAATACTTTTAGCCCGATCAATCCACTTAGAGACAGACTTTCAGTGGACGTAACGGAAGAGACGTTGAGGGAGAAGACGAAAGAGGAGGAGAGCTTGGAGAGTAAATGATTCAAAGGTGGGAGGGAAAATTCTGGAAAGGAGTAAAAATATTACATAACAATGAAGAAAACTAATCATAAAATATATTACATTAGTGTCACTGATCATCCTACTTTTAAGTCTGCAGTCAGATGCTCTTCTGCGGGCTTTTTGTTGAGTACTGAACGACTGGTGCAGAAAGGTGCCCTTCATTCTGCTTCTCACTACTTGACCTTGATGTACAGTTGTAAAAAAAGACGCTGTGTGGATGTGTGCGTGTGTGTTGCAGCCAGTCAAATATTGTGGCTCCACATTGCTGGACGGGGAGGACAGTGAGAGTGTGCATGGAAGAGGAAGATGAGTGAGTGATAACGATGAAAAGAAAAGGGCTTGTGTGATGGATAAATGGAGGGAGAGATGTGCTGACAGTCCTGGCAGAATAAACTGATGGAAGAGAAGGAGGATGGTGTCGACCCAGCGTTCTTTCCGCCATATGCTTTCTCCTTTGTTTTCTTTGATGCTTTCAGCAAAGTAAGAAAAGAAATACTTAACATAAAGATAAACAATGTTTATAGTCTTGATGCATACACATACCAGCTGTTTTTGTTTTGTTTTTGTGTCTTGGGACAAGCTGACTGTCCCTTCATTCACACACATATTGTATCAGTGCTGATATGCTGATATGGAACAGAGTCAGCTGGCTGAAGAACAATCCAGAAGCTTCGTTCTCATCTAAATTATTCACATTCTCCCCTCCGGCTGCATTACAATGCTGAGAATGTGCATGTTGATGTGAGTGTGGATTGGAAGATGGTAAGGGAGAAAGAAGGGCACATTAGACCAGCTATGTCTGAAGGATGTGTGTGTTTGAGTGCACTGTAATGTGATGTCTTCAGTGGAAGTGAGGCTGCGTGCACTTAGAGAGTGAAAGGATAAACGGCATGTGTCTAATATGCAGCACTTATCATATCATGGGTAATGCATTCCTTTTGGTCAAGCCCTTGTTCTGCAGACTTGTTTAGAAATATGAGACCGTTTACCAAACAGGAAGCATATCAAAACTAAACCATGGGGACTTGAGGCATATGAAATTGTTTTCTTTCATGCGGAACACCTGAAATCTTTTTCACCCACCAGACATGATTAGATATAGATACTGCCATGTTTTAGCTAAGCTACATAAAGAATGTAACAGGTCGAAGAACTGATGTGGGGCTAATGCCTACATCAGTCTGCTGTATGTCAGCATCTCTTTTGTCTCTTCTCTCAACAGCAAAGGCCAGTCCAGCAGTCTCTGGCCTCTTCCCTGTGCCGGGAGTCCCACTGGAAGTGCCTTCTCCTGACCCTCCTCATGTACGGCTGTTTTGCTACGCTGGCCTGGTGTGCTCTCTGTCGCGTGTCCGTTCTCGGCTCCTCCAACGACGACAGCTACTACAAAGACATCCCGCACTTTGAGAGTCCGTGTTCTAGTGGTTATGTCTACATCCCCCTTGCCTTCCTAGCAATGCTGTATGTGGTTTACCTGGTGGAATGCTGGCATTGCTTCTCCAAGACCGCCATGCTGGCTCATGCTGAATTCCAGGTAAAAGCCCGTTTTGGCAAGGAATCACTTTTTACTCTAAGGCTTTGAAACACACTGCAAAAACTAAAATCTAAGTAAGATTAAACATCTCAAATCAAGGACGCATAAGCTTATTTCTTTAAATGTAAGATAATTATTCTTACATAGTAGGTTTTTTAAAGATTTTTTTTACTTGTTTTAGGAATTTTTGACAGGTTAATGTTCCTTGAAATTATATGAATAATCTGCCAACAGAACAAGAAATCTCATCTTATTTCAAGGAAAATCAACCTAATTTTTGTAGGGTTTTTTCTTGTTTTTTTTAAAGACAGTTTTTGTAGTGTGTTACCACTGCATGTTCTCTCTGTTTATGTGGGTTCTGCGGCTTCCTCCTGCTGTCCAAAGACATGCATGTTAGCTTATTTGTCTCTCTAAAAATTGTCCCGAGGAATGAATGTGAATGTGTCTCTCTGTGATGGACCTGTCCACGTGTATCCCTCGTCCAAATAATTGCTGGAATATTTTCAGGTTCCTCTGCGACCCTATATTGGATTGAGGCGTTAATGCTGCCTTCATGTGCTATGGGAAAGATGATATTTTCCACTTGTTCTTTTCAAGTGCTGTTGTGGTCGTAGTATAATAAAAATGGCGGATATAAACTTTA
This sequence comes from Pseudomugil tenellus, assembly GCA_037177515.1. NCBI lineage: Eukaryota > Metazoa > Chordata > Actinopteri > Atheriniformes > Pseudomugilidae > Pseudomugil > Pseudomugil tenellus. The sequence continues at coordinate 6,217,081 of JBAMHX010000006.1, read as the reverse complement.
TGATAAGCTGCTACATGGGTAAAATAGTCCTGGACGTAAATTTACGAGAGAAAAGTAGCTTACAGATTGTTGACTAACTGCTAGCTGTAGCTAGCATCTGCTTTGCTAGCTTATAACAAAGAATAACAGCATTTTATTTGACATGAAGGGGGATATGCATAAGTTGTTTATGCAACGTAATTAAACAGTGAGATAACACGAGTAAAAACATTTAGACTACACATTTGTTACCATCCACAATTTCTTTGCTGCCCTCCGCCATTTTGAAAGGTTAAATCCTCGGCAACCTCGGGTATCAAATTATTTTCAAGTTATCCAGTGGAAATTACAACAAAAGGGGGTTTTCATGTGCAAATGTGACCTCGACAAGGGGTATTTTCCATAATTCACATTCCACATGAAGGCAGCATAAGTAAATGACCGGCTGATGGTGTTCAGGAGACATTCACAATAAGTTTATAAGAAATTTAAGTTAATAAGAAATGTTATAGTTTCACACTCTGGCATGGAAAGAATATTTGCTTGGAAGTGATTTGATTTAAAAGCATGAGTCCAGTTTTTGTCTACTGTGACCTTCTCACGTTGCGTATTGAATTTTTATGTCTGCCATTAAAAACAGAAGACTAGAGGAGCATTTGGAAGAATCATTTCAATAAAGAAACTTTTGCATGGTTTGTTTCGCAGCAGATTACACAAACATCTGCTATACTCTGCAAACAATAGCAACCTTAATTGTTCCCGCTTGTACGCCAGTGCATGATTTTTCAGGAAGTAATCTCATTTTTATGTCATTAGTTGTGGAAAGTTTACTTACATATTTTAAATGTGGTTTTAATTGATTTTATACATCCTTCAAATTGTCATGCAGGAAGTGTACGAGCGTGTGCAAAGACTTCAGCAGGCCACTCCCTGTATTTGGTGGAAAGCTATCAGCTATCACTATGTGAGGAGGACCAGACAGGTTACAAGGTACCGCAATGGGGATGCATACACAACCACACAGGTGAGGTGACTTCTGAAACACACATATTTACATTTTTCCCCTTCACACTGACTAATTCCTTTCTACACTGTTGGATTTTGAGGCCACACAAAAATGAGCAGTTGAACATTCAGCCAAACATCAAATATTAAGACATTAAAAAACAATAAATAAGTTGCAGAATTATAAGCGAACAAGTAATGAAAACTGCTTAAACGCTGGCGTGTGTTTACTAAAGAGGATTCACGGATTCCAGATCACCTCAAATGAACCATTAACTTGACCAAACTACTTACAAACTCGCTGATATTTCATACACCATTCAGCTTCGGGATAAGTTATTAATAGGGATGTGCAATATATCGCTGCAAATATCTGTATCGGTTCGATAAGTATAACTGGGCCGATATTAACAACCAATATGTATTTAGGGCTACTTTTGTGTGTGTGTGTGTGCCAGCAGATGGAGGGGACATGCCGTATTTGTTTGGGTATATGAAAGTGACAGTGAGGTCTTTAACTGCAATTCAGAAGCAACTTCAGGTTGTTTTTAATAGTGGTGAAAAATATTTGAAAAGCAGTGTGCAGTACTTTCAAAGTCATGCAAAGAGGATGTTGCGTCACATTTAGCACCACCAGTTTTATGTAATCTGATAAACCACCTTCCAGAAGATCACAAAGAATGGCAGGAAGCTACTGTTGATAATAACTTTTATTTTGTACAGAATTTATCAATGTTAAACTTTAGAAGAAAATATATTTTTATTAGTAAATTGGCCATAAAAACAATAATCTTATATGTATCAGCCAAAATTTTAATATTAGTGCATCAATAGTTATTAACTTTGTTAAAATGTTCAAGGATTTAGCATAGCTTCATAGATTCACACACTCCATTAATCTCAGCTGCTTCCAGTTAAGGTTTGTACATTTTTTGTTAAAAAAATAAAAAATAAGAGTGTTCGTCATGTGATGTTTAATTCAAACATTTTGCTTACCTCTTCTTTGTCTCGTCTAATAAAGGTGATGAACCCTCACCAGGAAATGTTGGATAAGGAGGGAGAGCAAATCCTACTTTCTCCATAGTTTTTGCACAAACACCCAGTTAGTTTGTCCTTCCTCCACCGCAACAGCCTTTTCAGCTACTCCATCTCTGCATCACTTGGAGAGCGGGTCATTTAAATTATGGGGAATGAAATGCAATACAAATCTGATGTAAGCATGCCTTAAGACTAAGATGGAACAAAATAGCCGATAATTTATAAATCCTGCCAAATAAATGCAGATCTCAAAAAGTGGATGTGTCCAGATAAAACCTACCATAAAACTAACTGCAAAAATTGCGTCTGAGCATATTGATTTATTAAACTGTGGACAGTATGGTTACAGCTTAAAAACAACAAGGTCTATGCCATCAGAAACGATGGCTAACGCCCCAGTCCTCCTATTACAATCCTCGAAAAGACATAATATAATAACATAGACGCACATGTTCAGTCATAAAGCTCCACCAGGTGTTGAAACTTTGAACCAGCCCGGTTTGACGTCAGGACAGGATGCATCCTGAGGTCATGACCTTTTTATTTGAACATTACATGAGGTAAATGGGACAAATAGTTCCAAAGATATAGCCAGAAATCATATTTTCGCAAAAAAAGCGCCACCTGGTGGGGAAACCATCCGACAATCGTGAAATTCGATACAGATCGTCCTCTTGGTGACCTAAACATGTACACTGAGGATCAAAATCCAATTGTTAAAACTGTTCGAGTTATCGCGCTCACGTGAAGGATATCTGTCAAACGCAGCGGTCGTGATTATATCCCCGACTCTCTGCGTTCGGGGATATAATAATAATTACAGGCAAGATCCATCTCGGATGATTTTATAAAAGTTAGCGTGTTAGCTGTTTAATACAAAGCTAGCTGGGATGGATCGGCTCCCGATTGCTTTAACTTGATTTAAAGAAAAATTGACAGGCAAACCCTACAGATCAGTAAAATATATAAATGTTTAATCTTTCAAAATGTTTTAAGCAAATGTTGTCCAACAAATGAAACATGGCTTCATTTTTATATTATTATTGTCGAGATGAGGGAAGCTACAAGCAGAAAAACAATCTTATTTAGTAACCATGCTTCTAATGTGCTTTTCCTCATCTCTGTCTTTCTCTTTATTTATTTGTTTATTATTTTTTGCTTTCTCTATCGCAGGTTTACCATGAGCGTGTGAACACCCATGCCTCAAGTTCAGAGTTTGATTACGCCCGCTATGGTGTCAAAGATGTTTCGAAAGAGCTGCTGGACCTCCAGCGGCATCCTGCGGTTCGCCTCCGCTTCACAAAGTGTTTCAGGTACCAGCATTAATCACATTCGTCAGTTTCTAAAGCAACTCACTTAAAATTAAGTGTGTTTTTTAGAAGTATCTCTTGTTGATGTAGAAACAGGCATTTTTTTTGTGTGCTTCAGCTTCTCCAGCGCACGTGCGGAAGCGGCCTACCTCACGCAGGTAAGCTGTAGCTGAACATTGCAAGTTGATTTGCTTCTGTTTCCAGACTTCAGCTCGGATTTCCCTCGCTCTGTTCTGACAGTATGTTGTTTTTTCTTCTTCAACTGCAAGCGAGCACGCTTCTTCGGGGAGAACGAGGGGCTCGATGACTACATGGAGGCCAGAGAAGGAATGCACCTGAAGAATGTGGATTTCCGCGAGCACATCCTGGCGTTCCCAGATCCCGCTCATCAACCATGGTTTTCCAGGCACCGGGTGTTCTGGCTGGCTTCTGCTTTCCTCCTGTCCTGGCCACTGCGGGTGGTGTCCGAATATCGCACTGCATACGTCCACTATCATGTGGAGAAGCTATTTGGGGAGGATGAGGACTCTGGTGGAAGCGGAGGAGTTGGTGGAGGGCCAGGTGGAAGAGGCGATGGGGTTGAAGGAGGGACTGAGAATGGAATCCATCCTGGAGGAATTGGGATCGGAATTGGCCTGAATGGCACAAGCTACAGAGCGATCTCTCGTGTCAATACGGTGGACATGACTGAATTGGAGTGGCACATCCGCTGCAACCAACAGATGGTCCCCAGCTACTCTGAGGCCCTTCTAATGGACTTGGACACAAGTGGGGGAACAAATCCAACAGCCTCTACGCCAATCTCTGGGCCTCCCGGCATCACCCCCACCCAGGCGACCAATCCGCCTCCTCTGGCTCTGCCTGTGGTCTTCAACTCGGCTTACCTCCTCCAGAGCTGCCCCAGATGCCGAAGAACCACATCGAGCGCCAGTCTTCCTTCCAGGCTAAGGGCCCCGATGGGAACCACAGCCCTCCTGAACGCTACCGTGGCAGGGATCAGAGCAGCAGCACCAGGAGGCGGAGGTATGGGAGGAAGACTGGTGCTCAGTCGGAGTGGATTCTCTTTGGGGAGACTCGGAGGCGGGCGCCAGAACAGCCTGTTTCATTCGAGAAGCATGGGGGGAGGACTGGGAGGAAGTAGGGAAGATGGAGGAGGAAGTGGAGGTGGAGGAAGCAGTGGGGGTGGTGGCAGCAGCGGAGGAGGAACTGGAGGATTCCTGGGGTTAGGCTCAAGACAGAACAACGAAGAGACCAGAGGAGTTCTTGAGGGAGAAGGGGATGAGGATGAGGAAGAGGAGGAGGTGAGGAGAAGGGAAGATGGGGGAAGAGAGAGGGATGAGGAAGCAGAGCAAGAAAGCAGAGGAGGGGGAGAGGGGAGAGAGGTGGACAGGGATCGACCTCCATCCTACCAGGACGCATTCTTCTTCCCTGTTCTCATCATACATGGAGAGGAGAGCTGCCATGCTGGTGATGACATATGATGAAGAGATTAGTAGCGACATGGTTTGGACAGGACCTGAAAGGACAGACTGAATACACAGTCACAGCAAAGAGAGAAAAGAGGGGGGGTGGTAGATCTGTGACTGCTTTAGCAAGATAGCAGGGAGGAAGTTGCAACTTGAGTTCAACTAAGGAAAAAAGGAGAAGATGGTGTCAGAAGTGAGACCAAACAAAACAGGCGATGCGTTCGCTAAAATGTCAGCAAACACACTTATTCAGAGGGAGACGTGAGCTGATGGAGGATGCTGTTGCAAGGAAGTCCTTGAAAGTCTAACTGGACAGAGATGAGCTTTGCAAATCAGATATAGTAAACTTAGGAAAATCTGTTTCCAGATATATCTATGCAGGAGCGGGAGGGGTAACAAGTCTAAAGATAGTAGCTTGGAGAGCAGTGGAGACAGCTGAGTGGTACTTTTTCAATAAGAAACAGAAACTGAAAATAGGAATTGGAAAGATGAAACTGCAGCTCAGATTAAAATACAGGAGAGAGCGTTTCTAAATATTTCATATCGATAGAAAAAGAAAAGATAAAATAACTAGTGAATATGAAGTATTGAAGTTAGAGAAAATGTTACGAAAAGGACAAAAAATACATAAAGCTCAGTATCAGAAAAACAACATTAGAAAAAGACCAGACTACATATCCACTTTAAAGACCATTCAGACTCTTAAAAACTGCTAAACTAAATCATCAAAAAGATCCCAAGAGGACTCGTATCCAATCAAGAAACTCGGATAATTTCCAAACAAGTCTACAGATCATCACCTAACCAGCCTCTCTTCCAGCAGACTGTGCCAATGAAAGCTAAAAACATTGATTTCCTCATCTCATCATGCTGCCTTACGCCTTCCTACACCATTAGCGTCCCCACCACTCTGTCCATTAAAAAAACTCCATAAAAACTACGGCAATTGCTTCCTCTACTGCTCAAACCTCATTTCTAGAGCCATCTTCTCTCCAACTCGCTTTTCTCAGAAAACCCCAAGTGGGTAGATGTAATTCTGAGAAGCATATCTACATTTTTCCTTAAACATTACCAGTAAAATGCCTTTTTTTAAATTAGTGGTTGCTCAATTAACACAACCAACTTAAAGCAGTTGTGTAAAAATAGCTCCAATTGTTTCGTCTCTTGCCTCCCTCTTCTGCTTCTCTCTAATATTTCAAAGTGGTGGTTATGTGATATTCTTCTCCCTGGAGATGCTGAAATCCGACTCCATCTCAGCTCATTTCACATATCATATGTCCCATTGGTAATTTCTACCAGTTCTGTCAGAGTAGTAACTAATTTCTTAAAGCATCTCCTCCCAATAGTAGACCTGTACAGCTTGAAGAACAATTCATCTTAAACCTTTCTCCATTATTAGTGTGCTATGTATCACAATAAGTGTTTAGGCATGAAAATTCACCATGTTGTCTAAATCATGTACATAAAGTTGGACTGCATGGGAAGCAAACTCGGCTGCCATAGTTGCAGTTTAAATAAGAAAAATCAGAAGAAACGTCAACAGCTTTCTATATTCAGTGTGGACCACGCAAAAGCTGACGGTATTAGGAATAAGTCCCCGTTTTTAAGCCTGAAACTGAATATCTTCGGCTAGGTTGTGCTAAGCTGCTACCTCCTCCATTTGAAGATACACCTGAAGAAACGGAACAAAAAAAGAAGAAACACCCTCTGAAACGTTACATCAATGCTAAATGAGTTTGCTGGCATAGAAATGCATGAAAACAAGCTACTAGTAGCGATGTAGAGCTAACGGCTAACATTGCAACATGCGGTGCCAAATAGTCGGGATCTGTACAGATTCAACATAAATCCAGAGGGGTGGACCAAGGAGAGGAAGTTGGCACGAAGCGTTCAGTCATCTGTGCTTGGGTTGTAAATACTTTACAAAGCACAGTAAACCTGCTGAAGTAGCACCTTAGAGTAGTTAAACGAGCATTTCTTAACCGCCCTGCAAGGTGTCTCTCAAAGATTATCCTGCCACTTTCTGACATTGCAGGAGTCTCCTTCCTGCTCTCTCTGCTTGCTTTTGACATGATTTTGAAAAGCACACTGGAAGATGTTGAAGTGAAAATTGTCATGTTGTGGTGGGGGGGGCATCTAACTTGGATTCAGCGGCGATGGAGGGGAAGGCAGTGCAACTTTGTGGAAAAGTGGAGCATAACTGCTGACCTGGTTTGGTGTGGGGGACATGTGCACACACTATGACACACATTCATGCACTGAATCTGGTCCTTGGATCTTCTGGAGCTTTCCGGGGACATCACACTGTAGTGCGCACAAGGAAACTAAAGGAGGAAGTCATAAAAAGATGTGAGCGACTGCACTGGAGACGGCAGAACGTGAGATTAAAAGACAAATATTTTTACATCATTTAATCATTACTTCAGTCTCTTGTGGATAAGACTCTCCATGAACAAAAAGAAGCACTAAAAAGCACTAAACACACTTTTGTGTTTATTTGTTTGTATGTTTTGTGTTGATTTCACTACTTTTGGTTTCCCAGGTTCTGTTAATGTGGCTTGGAAAGATCTGTATGTATTTTTGCTCATTTTTTAAATCTGTAAATGTGAATTTATTCCATAATTCCACGTTTTTACATCATCTACATACTTGAGTAATTATTTCAGGTTTAAGTACTTTGCAAATGCCTTCGAAAGCTTCAGAAATCCCTCGTGTCTTAGTTGTTTTATATTTTATATTAATTTATTTTGTAAAATAATCAAGTTCAGGCTGTCCAGTGATCTTGGGTTTCACTTTGAGTGCAGTATTTAGATCCAGTTCTACTTGCTTGTGAGTCTTGTGTATTTATTTGTCCATTTATTTATGTTAAGTGTAAAACACTTTCTATATGTTAATGGATATTTATATGCAGTTTTATTATCTCAAGAGTGTCAAAAGTGTGTCAGCCGCTTCAGGTGTGCCAAGAGAATTCTGTGCCCATGATGTCTTACACAAACACAATCATGTGTGCTTGCACGTTTAGTCACAGCAGTAAGCAGCCATTATAACAGCTCCCATTCATTCTTAACCCATAATCGTCTCGGACACGCGGTCTTACAACAAACATCAACACACATGCAAAGCGTGCTGGGTTGCCTTCGTATCCCACGTTGCCAACTTCTTTTGCTCAGGATTACAGTCGATGCTGCATTCCTGCGACACCATGGACCCTTTTTTCATTCACACACACACATGCATTTACATGCCAAAGCAAAACAAAATGAAAGTTACAAAGAAATGCCTGCAGATGCACATTGATGTTAACACTTTACACAATGTGCAATATCTGTAACAAACGGGTGGATTTACTCAAACATATGTTTAGCTAAGTAACTGCTTACCTACATCAGGACCGCAGTCACCAACGTGCGCCGTTTTATTACCGTACACTGTATCTGGTGCAGTTTCAGTAAATCCATCCAGAATGTTTAGATGTTATTGGTTGAACTGGACCAAGTGGGCTTTTATCCACTAGATGGCAGCAAAGCCTTAAATGTACCTGCATTCAGAAGACACTGGTGATCCAGACAGGCGGAGAGTTGCTGATATATGTCCCGTGTGGGTTTAAGTTCAACCATGTCACACATCTGCACACACGCCTGTCAACCACTGTTTTGTGTTTGTTTTCAAGCACATGCTGTGACATGAAATGAGTCACGTCTCACCACTCGGAACACACCACAGCATTATGGGATTGTCCATCTATCTTCTAGGCCTTCACTTGTTTTCCTTTAACTGTGACTGAATGTGTTGCGATATTGCCCATAACCCTGCTTCTGGCGGACTTTCTTGCATATGATCCTAAGCAGCTTTCTGAACTTATAACCACAAGCAATGGGAGCTTCAATCATCTAGATGACAACACGTTTAGATAAAGACAATTCACGTTTTGTGACAGAGCAGCGTAGGTCAAAGTGGAGCTCCAAAACGACACAAATAATGAGTCAGTCTGGATTGTAATCTGCATCCTCCACCGTACCAACATCATACTTGACTATATTATGGAATGCTCTTACAAATATGACCAGTGTATTGTCAATACTCTTACTGTTACTCTTGTGATGGAGTTAAGCGGTCACTGTAAGATAACATGTCCAAGATTGATTTGACTCAAAGTCGCACGAATTCCAGCTGCAGATGAAGCTTCTTCTTTATAATGTGGATGCAACAAACCACCAGTGTGATCCGTTTGCCACATTTCACACTATTATTGTAAAACTGCTGAAATGAGACAATCCAAATTAAACCAAATGGCAGCATATATATGGTAAAAAGGGGTTTTCTCTGTTTATTTGTTTGCAGTTATATGTTACATTGTGGCATAAAAGCCTTAGATAGTATCGTAAATCTGTTTTATTCCCAGACATTTTCTCACTGCTCTTTATCTGTGCTGAGCTTTGTACATGTGTCTATATTTACTATCAATTGCTTTGATTTTGGATCTAAATAATGAGCTTAGTGTTGATGCAACTTGCCCTCATGTCAAAAAGGTTATGTTTCCCCTGTTTAATGTTGATAGCATTTTAAAACACAAATGCTAATTATCTCATCACTGTCATACGACGGCAGCGCATCGGTTAAATAAGTCATTTATTCTTAGATTCATTAGTTAATTAGCATGCAGAAGATTCAGCGCAATGCAGGATCAGGATGAGGCTGGTTAAAGATGCTGTCTAATCAGATTATGCTCAACCGTATCATCTGACAGCAGGAAAACAAAGCTAACTTTGAGTCAACTCAATCAGTGGCTTCTCATTGCTGCAAAAAACTCCCACTCTTCTTATTCCACATGAGATTTCATCATTTCATCACCTGCTAAGTATTTAATGCTGCTGGATTACTTGTGAAGCGTCAAACAAACAAATTGTTCCCACAGTGTAGCTGTTTTGTACGAAGTTAAAACGATAATGTTGCACATAAAAAAGCATTATTGTCGTACACGGAGATGCGCGAGAGGAAGCCCGAGAACAAGCTTTCTCGTTGGAGCACCGAAAATGTCTGCAGTATCTCAGCTAATGAATATGTAACTGATAATGAGATTGTCAATGTCACACCAGATTGTAGCTTTTCTCCCAGGCAGGAGAATGTAATCGCATCCTTTTGAGCTGATGGAGCTGCTGGTACCAACAGCTGATGTGAGCCTGGAAATGATGATGACAATTATCATGGAAGATACAAATAAAGTCAATCTGCTTGGTATTCCTGGGTTTGTCTTGAGCTTTTTCTTTTTTATCAAGTTTAGTTACTATTCTTTCCTCGAGTAGATATTGCATAGCATAATGTCCAAGAAGTGTACAGAAGCTATTGTGAGGAAGTATCTTCAGAAATTACCTGAGTGATGTCACTTAAAGTTGGAGATTATAAACGTATGAAGAAAAAGCAATTCATTAATGTTTATCTTTGTCTTTTTTCTTATGTTCTTAAATTTATAGAAGTAAAACATTATTTTGAACAGAGTACTTCTGCAAGTACAGCAGCATTTATGCAGATTATGACATATCTGATAAATTAATCCAATTTCAAAAGATGGCTCAAAAGATTTATATAAAACAGGCTTTTATGACAATGCAAAATACTACATTTGATACATCACACAAACCCGAGTCTGCTCTTCCTTCACCATGCAGGCTTGGGTGCTTAAAATGACATGTTATTAAAAAAGAAAACACCAGAGACAGCTAAAAGCTACATAAAGATAAAAAATCAACAATTTTCAATTTTAACTAGATAAAAATGAGCAAATATAAAATCTAACATTTTTTTTAGCACTGCTGGTCTTTTGCTTGTTTTTTTCCAGTAAGATGGGATTTTTAAGAAATATACATTATGGATCTTGTATTTAGAGGCAACTTCATTCTCTTCATTGAACCCTTAAATCTTAATTTAGCACTCACAGATAGCACAGATACAAAAAACAAAACAACATCTTCCTGTTGCCAGGGGCAACAGACAGGCCTTGGACTCTATATACCACTTTTTAAGCATCTGATATGCAACCTAAATGACTTTACAAAACAAAAAGAACAACAACAAAAATAAGATTCAACATGAAGTAAAACAGAAAGTATGAACATGAAATGGTGAATAAAGTCAGAAACAGGAATGTTTTTAACGTGGTTATAAAGAAGCTGAGTAATGCATCCAAACTGGGAGCTGCTTCATTGGAAACAAAGAGAAAAGGGCTCTAATTCCTATTCTACTCCTGGAAATTCTGAAAAAAAGACATCTCCCTGAAATGTTTCCTGACTTAAAAAGTAAAATGTTAATATATTGTTTGTTTAAGAAATATTGCATTTATACCAATCACATCCAGTCCGTCTGCAGAACTAATGAGAATTATGAAGCCTATTAAGTTGACCAGCTGTAGAATGGATCAGCCGAAAGGTTACTGTGTATTAATAATCTATCTGGGGTTTAAATGCATTCAGAAAGGTTATTAATAATAAAAAAGGTTGATGGAGACAGCCTGTGTGGGGTTGTTCATGTCTACCTGATGCCAAATCTGACTTTATGCTGGGTGGGATTTGGCTTGCGTGTTTCAGGAACACCCCGTCGTGTTGAATCGATTTTGATGTTTGCTTTGACTAACTTCGCAGTTCTGCTGTATATCTGTTTATGTCTGGTTCTGTACATCTGAGTCCGTCTTGTCATGCATTTTCATCTGATTTGCGCCCCACTGGGACAAACAACAAAGCGCTTTTGACAAGTCTGTCAAGAAGTAGAGCATTTCACTAGATTTTGCACATCTCCTGGGACTGTCAACATGGTTTCCTCTTATTTTGATCAGATTTAAAAAGGCAATTTGATATCATGTTTATTAAGTTAGGAATTCAGATCAGGATGAATGCTTTAAAGCAGTGGTTCTCAAACTTTTTACCGTGAGTACCATCTGAGAAAAGAGCGAGCTCTCGATGTACCACCACCATGCCCGACCTAAATACACAGTAGTAAATAAATATAAAGCTAAACACATCTAACTATCATTTATATGGATATATATATGTATGAAAACTGTAAAAAAAAAATCCACTCATCTTATTGCAGCTGACGCCTCCTAAAGGCCGTTTCTATTGACTTTGTCAAAGATGGCGTGTGACTGATTTCTCCAACCTAAAATAACACCAAACATGTTTGTAGTCCTTTCCGAGTCACAAAGTAGTAAGGAGTGGGACATCTTTTTCCATTTAGATCTTTGATACACCACGTGATGATATAAAGCAGTCCAATTGGACGTGTAACAACATGTGACAGAGCAAGACGATCTGATAGGACATTTACTTGGCTAATCAGATGACGCTTTTCTATCAGCAAGCTAGCTTTGGAATAACGAAATCTCTCATCTTTTCCACACAAAAAAGTAAGTAATATTTGTGTGAAAGCTGTCAAGCATTTCTTTTAAACCGTTTTCACCAAACTTTTAAACCGTTCCAGAGATATTGCTGTTTAAAGAGCGCTAAGTCGGGGATTTCACAGGATATGATTTTCCCTCAAGTCAGAGGGAGCTCGAGTACCACCAGTGGTACGCGTACCACAGTTTGAGAACCACTGCTATAAAGATTGTGAATTCACATGCACTGTTTTACTCTCAGCGCATAGAAGATAAGAGTCCAGGTGGGTTTTTGGACTAACCATGAGCATGACGGCCCAATCATCTGCAATCCACCGATGACACCGGACACTCATCCAGTACTTGGACTCTGCGGTACCAGTGGAGCTTCTCAATCCATCTGTGCCAGTTGGTTGGCTCAACAGCTACCCCATCATGAATGAATGAATAAACTTTATTGTCATTGAGCCAGATTCCCAGCACAACAAACTGGTTCCAGTACAAAAACCAAGCTACAAGCGGAAATGGATAATGTGCATGATGGCTTCAAACTTTGAGGCCCCATCCCTGCTAAATGTTTAGACATGTCCAAACGGAAACACGTCTCTAGAGCAGGGGTGTCCAAATTCTTTACATTGGAGGGTCAAAAATGACTTGGGGTGGATGTTCGTTTTAAAAAGAAAAAAGTTTGTAGATGTGGCAGGGTAAGTTTATTTGTATAGCATCTTTCATGTACAAGTGCTTTACATAAAAACATCTAAAGCAATACAGATGTTGTGTAGAATAAAAAACAGCAACAAATCACAATTAAAATCATGGATAAAATTAAAATCATGCAAAATCAGTTAAGTCACTGTGTTTAGAACAAATTATACTTTTTAATAATAATAATGATAACATCATATAAATATATAGCATAATAATTGTAATAATAATAAAAGCAGGAACAGCTCACGGTGTCTTCACATATGCACCATTTAAGTCTGTAATATATGAAATTATTTTGTACCCTGGTGGTTTTAAATATACCATAAATGATCTGCAAATTGAGCATTTCATTTGCATAAATAATAATCCGTCATCACTATTAATTGAACGTGGATCCTCATTCCTGCCATCATTTTTATGTGAAATCTTTAGATCAAAGCTATTTGGTGTTCAGCAGCATTCATATTAAGCAAGCATATAAGATTTTGTCCTACGGGATAAAAGCGACCCAATCAAACATGGTGTAATGTTAGTTTGAGCTGCAGTAGCATTGTGTTGGGAGAAGTTGACTAGATCTGAGCGTCACTGCTGCAGTCTCCATGACTGCACTGAACTGTCATCTAACATGGCATCAACAAAAACAGCCTCCTGTGTTGCCACACCTTTTCTCTGCCACTGATGTGCGTATCTGTTTGCAGACATGTGTTCGTGCTCCTTTCACCCCTCTCAGCTGCTGGTGTTGACAGTCTCTCTGGTGCTTGATGTCGCTCTACAGATCTGCCTTTGTTGTTTGCCCTGCTGAGCTCTTCAGTGCTGCTGCAGCTGGTTCCCCATCTCTTTTTCCTGGACTGAAAGGAACAGCAGGGGGGAGGCAAGGAAGAAAAAAACACTACAAGGAGGTAAAGCCTGTTTGTATGGGGCAGTTGCTTAAAATATATGATAACAAAATGCACTGATGATGCAAGGACGTTAAATCCTGGCAATGAGGTTAAAATGTGCTTGTTATGAATATGAGTGTCTAATTTTGTTGCAGACGCCTTTGTAAACGCTTTGTTTTGAGACTAAAGAGACAACTGGTTAATTTGAAGTGAGAATTATCTTTTATTTTTCTTGTTTAAATCGCTTTCAGCTGTAGTTTTGTAAACACATAACTCCTAGCTGGACTTCTCGTCACCTGCTTATTATTTTTTAATATGTTTGCGTTTAAAGTTTTATTCTTTAACTCCCATTCCATTGTGATCGCTATGCACGAATAAAAACAGAATGAAATAATGCCGTATATAAAATAAAGCCATATTTTTTCCCCTATAAAACAAACATATCAGATATTGAATTTTTCCTTTTTCATTGAAAATATTAACATTTTTAGTTTGATGGCAGCAACACATGTGAAAAGAGTGAGGACCAGAGAGCACTCTTGTCCTGTGAAGCCGCGCTGTGGTGGATGCAGGATGCGTTTTTAGCATCATCTTGCTAAAATTTGCAAGACTCTGCCAGTAAAACGTGTTTTCCTGATGGGAGTATATGTTGTCCTTAAACATCTACATGCATTTCTGCATTAATGCTACCTTTTTTAGCCCACACCACAGACACTAATACAGCCCCATAACATTAACGATGCAGGCTTATCAATGGTCCTCACTCCATGGTTTTTATAAGACCAACTTAAAAAAGAAATCCCATTTTGATTAATCTGACAGAGCATTTCTCCAGTTTGCCTTCTACCATTTTAAATGAGCTTTGGATCCAGCATGGTTTCCGGATCATGTTCACATATGGCTGCTTCTTTGCATGATAGAGCCCTAAGCTGGATTTCCCAGTGAGCTGTGTTCAGACGGTAACATGCCGAAGTGCTCCTGATGAAGACATTTCCTGTAAAGAATGATGCTTGTTTATAATCCAAACATTTGACACATGGAAGGTCACAGGTATCATACTTTGACCTTCAGCCATGTCCCTTTTGTGGTTGTGATCTTTAAAGTCTTCAAGCTTACATGGAGGAACATCCTTTGTGTTCTTTTATGTTTGTCACAGACCGGGGATCGAACCGGCAACCTGCTAGCTGTGAGGCCGAGGTGCTAACGGAATCACAGCTAGCAGGTTGGCGGTTCGATCCCCGGCTCGGGCGGTGGTCTATTTGTGTGGAGTTTGTATGTTTGTATGTTCTCCCCGTGTTAACGTGGGTTCTCACTGGGTTCTCCGGCTTCCTCCCACAGTCCAAAGACATGCAGCTTGGG
>JBAMHX010000006.1:6181718-6201701 GCA_037177515.1 Pseudomugil tenellus | reverse complement strand
TATATTATATTATATTATATTATATTATATTATATTATATTATATTATATTATATTATATTATATTATATTATATATGATAAAAATAATAAAATAATAATAATTATATTTTTTATTATTATCACTTGGAATTTCCCTGAAAAGGGATAAAGTATTTTTCATTACTATCTTGTTTTGAGGAAATTCAAGACTCAGATATATCTGAGCTGTAAACCTTCACAAATGCAGCAACACTGCAATCTGCAATAAAATATCTTGAAATATTAGGAGAATTCAACATTTTCTAACTTTCGGTAATGCGATTAACTTGATTCGGAGGTTTCTACTTGAGGGGAACTTTGCATTGCAGTAAAGTTTTAACCAGCTCAGACCACCTGGTGGCACTGGAGCTCCACAGCATCATATTAAACCTTTCTGACATCAAACCAGCTTTAAAATAAAGGAAACCGGTGATGTGCCAAATCTAGGTTGTGGCTCTTGATTTGTCAGTAATACCCGAAAGACAAAGCGGATTAGCACACATTTGGAAAAGTTTTTCAGTGATGCTCGCTTCTAATTGGTGAAATTAGGCCCACTTTGACAGGCTGGGATCCATAACGCAGCATGAAGTGGAGACGAAAAAAAGACACCGTGACTGTGTGTCACCTATTGGATCAACTGTGAATAATGTCTTTTATAGAAATTGTCATTTGGATTATTGCATGTGTGAAATAGTTCAGTGCAAAGCTGTACAGCGTAAAGAGCTTTGTCTGAAAATGGATATTAATTGCTTTATATCTGTCTTTGAGCAGAAGGAGTACTTTATCTGGAAAAAATAGCCTGACACCAATGTATGCAATGTTAATAAAGAATTCCACACACACTCAGTCCCGTGGAGCTCTTATAGTTCAATTTCTCCTACTTTCAGAACATTTTTTTTAAGTTGGATGCAAAAAGCATTTAAAGCAGGGGTGCAGTGGAGAGGACAAAGCGAGTTGTTCTTCAGGCTTCATACCAGCGCTAGCAGCTGCAGCCTGCTGGGGAGTCTCTTGCTGAGTGAGGCTGAAGCCAGTAGAGCGAAGGATGAGGTGGAAGGACTGAGGAGTGAGGCTGTGAAAAGTGAGGAATACATAACAAATCTGAAGTGACATAAGTAGACGTGCTCCAGCTCGCCCGAGAATAACACACTGATCTTTCCCTTGTTTTTTCTCCCGTCTGTCTGCTACTATATTTCACTTGTTCGTGTAGTTCACAAGCCGGATAATCAACTTGCTTTGTTTCACTTTCCCCTACTTTTAATGTTGGTATTTTCCCTTTTTTCATATCTTATTTTACATTTGTTCCTATCATCACATGATTAATCTTGTTTGTGGCACCATGCCCTCT
This sequence comes from Pseudomugil tenellus, assembly GCA_037177515.1. Classification (NCBI taxonomy): domain Eukaryota; kingdom Metazoa; phylum Chordata; class Actinopteri; order Atheriniformes; family Pseudomugilidae; genus Pseudomugil; species Pseudomugil tenellus. The sequence continues at coordinate 6,200,337 of JBAMHX010000006.1, read as the reverse complement.
CCTGGTTTTCCCAAATCTCTCCTCTTCCTCCCTCCCCCTGTCTCCATCGCTCCTGCAGACCTCTTCTCTCCTTCTAATAATAGACATAATGTGTTATGGTTATGTCTTGCTCTCAGCAGCTTTGTATTTGCTTCTACATTCCTTCCTCATTCTCCCTTTTTTTCACTCCTGTCAGCGTTGTGCCAATCCCCCCCCCCCCCCTTTTCCATCTCACACTTATTTCTCACTTTTCTCCCTCCTCTCTCCTTCCATATGCTCTCTGTCTTCCGGCTGGCATCGTCTTACCTCCTGTCTTTCATATACTTGCCATTTCTTCATCCCCTTTCCTCCTGTTTCTGTATGCAGCACAGACACAGTGTGAGCAAGTGATCCCTCCTTTACCCTCCCACTCTTCTCCTTGTTCACACACACACACACTTCTGCTCTTCTATTTGCTGGCTCTTTTAGCCGTGTGAGTATATGGTCCTAGGCTCCCCACCAAAACCTGCAATCCTTTTTCTTCTCTATCATGCACACACACCTTTTATTTTTTTCCAACTCTCCCACCTCCATTTTTTCTCTTCTGCAGGAGTGTGTGCATTTCTCAGGCTGCCTTCTGATTCCATTTTGAACTCTCATTCTTGTCGCGTCTCTTCCTGTCTCAAACTCTGCAAGCCCTGTCTCATTATATTTCTCTGCATGCATTTATCTGCTCCTTTTTGCATCCTTTTATTTTATTTAATTTTTTGGAGTGTGTGTGTGTACCTTGCCAACTTTACTGTGTCAAATCAGGTTAGCTTTCCATTAGCGCAGCACTATCAACAATACACACAAGGACATGCACAAATGAAAGCGGAGGCATTCTCTACTTTCATTGTGCTATCTCATGAACCTCATTATTGCACCCAGGTAGAACATGAAAGAGGCGAGCGGACCCTGAACAACAAGACGAGAGGGAGAGAAAGTCCTTGCACAATTAGAGGCAGGCAGACAGACAGGTGTGGTGTAGAAATCATGACAGACTGAAACACCTAAATCTACTGAAACAAGGAACTGAAGCCACATGCATTAAGAATAATTTTGCATTGTCAAGATTTCATTTTTCCCATTTCTTCCATTGTGAGCTGCTGAGTCGGAGTATACCCGCTATCCATGCATGACAGTATCCTTATTTATATTATTTAACATTAAGAACATGTACACTGCCACAACAAATTACCTTCACCTCTGAGACATTGAAGTATTCTGCAATTCTATAAGGTATTAAGGCGTATTCCCATCATGATTTAACCCGTTATTTCTGCATTGAAGTGGTCATTCTTTTAATAAAAGGTAACGCATTCTGGACAAGTCAGACTTTTTTTAATAGTTTGACTGTTCCTGCGACTTATAGTCAGGTGCGACTTATATACTCTCACATTATAGCAGGCTGAAGGAAAGCTTGAACTTCATGCGAGGTGGGGTCTTTCAAACACTGGTGCATAGCGTGAATCCTTCTATCTTGTAGCCATTTGCCAGATTTAGTTGGTTCTCAAGCATAATATTCCAGCCAAATATAATCCGTCTTTACTTGGACAGTCAGCATGTATTTAATAGTGGCAGGTTGGGTTATTTCATAAACCTGTGGGTTGGAAAAACCTCAACTTGAGCATCACTAGCCAGAACAACGTGTTGCCTGAAGTTTGTCAACGGCACAGTCATGTCACGGTCTGGTACTTTCCAAGGATATTCATATATTTGCTGGCAGGCCTTATGAATAAATGCAGTGCAATATACACAAGATTTTGTCCTCTGCAGGACTCATTTTTTTGTCTTTGACTGATGCGACTTATAGGCACGTTGATTGTTGTTGTTTACATTTGGTAAATCCCGGTCATGCGCACGCTGTATCGGCGTAACTCGTAGTGTTTACAGGATGGAACTTGCTAAAAGGGAAAAATCAAGTCGCTTAAAAGCAAAAAAAGAAACATCTTGACCATTTATTGGACAGGGATCGTCGAAGATACAAACAGATGTGCGTTGTGTTTTGTTGCCTGATAGGTTTGAAAAGGACTAAAAGCAGTGGGACAATATGTGGAAGTGGCTGCTTGTGCATCATGGAGACATCTGCAACTAATTATAAACACTCCTGGGTTGTACAGCTGAAGCATTGAAAGCTTAAAAATCACTGGATTGATTTTATTTTTTCATTTGTGGACATGTTCATAAAGTTTTATACTACAACGTGCAAACGACTCGCTATGCTTCCTACGGAGTTACGATCTTCCGTCCACATGTCTTAAGTTCCTGCTAAAGGACCACAATGGAAGTAAAGCGTTGACTCTTTGGGTGAGTTTGAACACAGTGTGTGTGTATATAAAATATAAGTTATATTTGTTCCTTTTTGGAGACCTGATATGAGTGCTATGTGCACGCGCAGCACAAGGAGTTACAGCTGATAAGGAAGATAACCCTAACCAGTCTCGAGACACGGAAAGTTTTTAAGGCTGTAACTAATTAAAGTATTAATGATTGGCGTAGGGTGCTCATCGATCCCGAAGGTGATTCCAGTCGATCAAAAACAAACAAACAGAAACAAACAAACAAACAAACAAAAAAAAAAACGTCAGTCTATCATCCATCTCGCCATTTTATACAGGGTGGCCGGTACAACAGCGCTGCACTAAAATACTGCGTTTGGTTTTTCAATGAACCGACAGACAGCAGTAAAAAAATACCATCAGATCTGTAAAATCATTAAACGATCTCATCCTGCATCCTGAAAGCACATATAGAGAGGCACATTGGACACGCAGCAGATTAACTCGTGTCCACTGCTTCTACTAATGATCATGAACATGTTTAGTGTAAAAGCGACACGTTCATAATGTTCTGTTTGTGCAACATACACAAACCCGGCATAATCTTTGTTTACAAACTGTAAAAACAGATGACGCTATGCTCTTATATGGCAGCGGCGGATGTGTAGTTACTTCCGCCACCAGCCCGAAACGTCATTGTGACGTATCTCGTAAACCACTCCGGGGCCACTTATAGTCCGAAAAATACGGTAACTAGTTTAATCATTAATTTCGCTTGTTCCCACTTCAGCACCATCTCTTCTCTGGTCAGATGGGTTGAATAGAGCAGCCAGTGTACTTTAACCAAACAAGACCCATGTAAAAAAAAAAAAAAAAAAACATTGATCCTATTACAGGTGTGCAATGGAGAAAATTAATCAATATATGCTAATATGCTAACCTATAGTTTCTAGGAGTTAATTAACCTGAAGACTGCCCTCTATAGTTTCTATTAATTCCTCCTTTCTGCTGAAGCCTTTATGCACATGAAGTGTGGTTGGCAGTTTGGTGGCGTAAAAGTGTGCATACTAGAATTAATTTAAGTGTAAAGTTACATGTGCAACAAACAAGTTTCTATGCCCCTGATTTATTACAATCGGGAACTGACCCACAGTCACATTTTCCACTGTTATGTTTCATTTACAGCCCAACGAATGAGCTATACAGATTTTACTTTAACACTGTGGCACCTCCTAAAGAAGGCAACCTTAGCATCGGTCTTGCATCCTCTCTCTTTTCCGATTTCTTGCCAGTGAGAAAAAGTCACTTTGATGTTGACTTCTGTTTAATCTCTTGATGTGTCACTTTAATAATTTCTGTCACTTTCTTCCTCCTATAATGTCTGCTTGGGTGTTTGTTTTCCTGGCTCTGCCATGGACATGCAGTGTCCAGCATATAATGCGCTGCTATAAAACAAAAGTGTTGTTTCTCAGCCTCGGGACGCTGCAAGGCAACAGCTCGAGGAATGTGCCTAATGAATGTCAGTGCAGCATCAAAATGAGTCAGAAGCATAGAGTTAGGTCAGAAAGTTGTGTAACATCGCTTTAAGGCATCGAGGACTGATGGGAGAGAGAAAGGAGAATGGGACAAAAGTGACTTTTTCAGTTGAGCTTGTGAAACTTCTCCAGAGTTGAGCTTGCACAGTGAACACAACGAATACAAATACATAAATAAAAGTTTCAGCATTCTCTGGGAGCATTTTGTATCCTGCAGTGACATAAACAGGAACAGGTTGACTTTATTTGACACGTTTCCAAACAGTTCCAACATGTGTTTTATGATCATTCATAAATTCCTCGGAAAATATCTGAGTTTGAGTCCATAAAATGTTGGAACTATGTTGGTTCTGTTTCATGTATTAAGTGTGAAATCATTTGTAGAGCGTAGCCTAAAACATCCTCCATCTTGCTGCTCTCTGGACCTTCTGATTTACTTTCCACTTAATGTGTAAATCAGAGAGGGTCATGGTCTGATGGGTCAAGTTGCAGCACTCTAAAAAACCCCTCAAATCTAGAAAATGAACAAATAAATTGATGGAGATATCTATTTCTTCATGTCTTCCTCCACTGATTAGGTAATCATTGGGAATTTTGTTAATTAATGTAGACCTAAATGAGGGATTGTGGCTGTAAAGTTTATCTAACGTGATATTTAGTGATCCAAGCAGATCCACCAGACTATCGGCCTCAGTTGCACTGCTTTATTTTCTTTTTCCACAAACATGGTGGAATCTGGAAAATAATCAGCTGAGCTTGTTTTCATTTAGAGGAGCCAAGCCTCCTGCAGTGTGCTCTGACTTTAGGGTGAAAAAATGATCTGCTGTTTGTGATTGTGTGTTTACTCTTGTATTCATAAATATGCTAAAATGTGCAAACCTTTGTTTTCTTCTTTATCCTGTCCTGTCTAGAATCATAGCAAGCAGAATGCTGCATTATATTGAGTAGATTTTGTTTTGCCAGGAGGATCTTTTTTATGGATATAAAACCTTTTCTGAGAATGAAGTAGTCTTCATTTTTACAATTGTTTATTGCTGAATTTACATGCTAATGCTGAATCTGACCAGAGGGGTGGGGGGAAAAAAGGAGAGAGTGAATGAAAGAAAAAATGAGGAGCAAAAAAAAAAAAAAAGTAGACAAGGATACACCAGAAACAATATCAGCTGCTTGAACAGAAAAAAAAACCTGCAACACATTCAAGAAAAACAAAGTTGACAATCATTTGTAGTGCCTGTAAGAAGAGGTTTTGTCCAGTTCCAAGAAGGACCTGGATGGTAAATGAGCCCAAACCCAAAGCCCTCTGCCCCGGGCCATTCCACAGTGGGATTTACTGGAGTTCATTGAGTGTCAGGGTCTGTGATAGAGAGTTTTGGGTCATCAGAACAAAAACTTGTTGGACATTCTGTATTTTGGGCCAAACAAATATTTATATTTTTATTTTTTATAGTTTATTAACATTGTATTTTTCCACTTTTGTAAATAATATCTTTTTATTGTGTGTGGTTATTATTTCATCACTAGTTTCAGGGTTTTTTAAAGCATTTTGCTCTACATTCTATAATGAATTAGTTATGCAGATTACACGCAAAGCTTGTCTTAAAAAGAAACAAAATTCAAGACATTAAATTAAACTGTGGGATAGCACAAATAAGTCTCTTTAACAAAGATTTAAACCACCAGTGTATAACAGGAACTGGAGGTTACGCACATAACCAATGTTGCCTTTTGATCGGTCCACTCAGTACAACACATATGTATGGGGATTGCGCCTTTGCGAGACCAAGCTGAAGACGTTTCTTTCAACACACCTGCCAAGGCACAATGAGGCTGAGGTGCAGTCCCGGGGAACCCCGCCTCCCTGCAGTATAAACATACTGAACCGCCTTATTTCGTCAATCTAAACTGCACTTCACCGAGGGCCCGACCTGTGTTGTACCTCGTTTCGCTCCCTCAGGGAACATTGGCTATGTGCATAACCTCCAGTTCCCTCGCCTTGAGACACCCGTGCAGATAAATCGAGGCATAGCTCTGGTAGAGCTGCACGACGGTGACATTCACCATCCTGCTGAGAGGACTGCTTGGGTGACATCCTTGGCAGTCATATCTAAGAAGAAAAGTCTGACAAATGTGCTTGGCGAAGCCTAGTTAGCAGCAGAACTAATATCCTTAACTGAAACCCCTTTGAAAAGAGCCCAGGAGGTAGCCATGCCCCTAGTCGAGTGCGCATGCACGCCGCGGGGCAAGTCCGTGTTCTTACTGGCATAAGCTTGAGAAATTGTCTTCACAAGCCAGCACGAAAGTCGCTGCTTGGAGAGCGCTTTACCCGCTGATGGAGCCGCAAAACACACAAAAAGCTGATCTGTCCTCCGCCATTCCTTTGTCCTGTTAATATAGGTGCTCAGTGCCCGCACTGGACAGAGGGTGTTCATACGCCATTACTCGCTCAAGGCAAAAGGAGGGGGCGGGAATGCTGACAACTCGAATGACAGACTCTGGAACTTTAGGGACATAAGCCGGGTTAGGGTGTAACGTCACCTTAGAGTTATCTGGCGCAAACTGGGTGCATGAATGATGAACCGAGAACGCATGGATGTCCCCAACGCGTTTCGCTGAACACAGAGCCAGAAGAAAAGCAGTTTTGTGTGACAGAATATCCATACTGGCTGATTCTAGTGGCTCAAATGGTGTGTCACACAACGCCAGATCCCACGGGGGCTACCATTATTCTTCTTGGCGGGTTTTTCCGTGAGACCCCTTTCATGAACCTCATCACCAGAGGGTGGGACCCGGGGGACCTGCCTTCCCCGCCCACATGACAGGCTGAAATGGCTGACAAATAGACCTTTATGGTGGAAAAAGAGCATCCTTTTTCCAGCATCTCCTGTAAGAAAGACAGGATGTCCACCATTGATCCCAGGAATGAGACCACATTTTTCTCCCGACACCAGGCTTCAAACACTCGCCACTGCAGGCATAAAGGCTCTGCGTGGACAATAATGTTAGCCGGCAGCCCTGTGGGCACTAAATTCTCCCTTTCAGGGGCCAAACCCACAGGTTCCAGATCTCGGGACGCGGGTGCCCCGCGCCTGCGCCAGGAGATCTCTACGCGGGGGAAGGCACCATGGCTGTCCGTCCAGCAGAGATACCAGTTCTGCAAACCACACCTTTTGGGGCCATCACAGAGCGATCAGAATCATGGTCACGTAAGCAGATTATGTGTGAGGCTGAGAAGAGGAGCAGATCGCGTCCCTCCCTGTTTGTTTATGTAGGCGACCGCACAGCTGTTGTTGCATCGGACCAGAACATGTCGGCCAGACAGCAGTCCTTTCCTGTAAAAGTGCTGCAGAGACATCAATACCGCCAACAGATGGATGTGCCACTGTTTCAGTTTGTTCAGCCAAGCAAGATTCACATATTTGTTTTTGCAGAGCCCTTCCCAGCCCCACTTTGATGCGTCTGTGGTAACCAGCACGTGCACTGTCACCCGATCAAGTGGAGCCCTTCTGTTGAGATACGCTGTGTCTCTCCACGGGAGGAGCGCGAAAGCAGAAAGGGGAGACCCTGATGGTTGTCGTGTGCGGCAGCACTTGCCTTTGTTTTAAGAGAAAACAACGTTGAAAACTTCTCATCCTTAGCAGGCCCAGCGGGACTACTCGGATCATGGAAGCCATGACGCCTAAAATGCGCTGGTACTGGTGGAGTGTCACCATGCGATTTGGCTGAAATTGGGACAAACAGTGGTTGAACACCGCTATCCTCCGCTTGGACAGCCGAGCATAAAACCTTAAGGAGTCCAGCTCCAGACCCAAAAAGCAGATGTTCTGGGTAGGAGTAACCTGGCTCTTCTCGTGGTTTATAAAAAACCCCAGAGAGAGCAGTGTGAAATCAGCAAATCCGTGTGAAGCTTTGCCTGCTGAGCAGAATCTGTCAGTATCGATAAATCGTCTAGATAATCCAGGATCTGGATGCCCCAGCTCTTGACAGGTGTGAGTGCCGCCTCGAGGCATTTGGTAAATACCCGAGGAACGAGCAACAGGCCGAATGGCAGAGCCCAATATTCGTATGCTGTGCCCTCGAAAGCAAAGCGCAGAAACTGCCTATGTTTTTTCAGAATTGAAATGTAAAAATAGGCATCTTTCATATCCACCGTGGTAAACCAGTCTCCTGGTCTCACTGACTGCATTATCTGACTCAAGGTTAGCATTTTGAATTTGAATGCTCGCAAACGCTTGTTCAGCACTCTTAGATCCAGTATGGGACGGAGCCCCTCCGTCTCTCTTCGGAATCACAAAGTAGCGGTGGTAAAATCCGCTTTGAGCGTCGCAAGTGGGGATCATTCTTATAACTCTCTTTGCCAGGAGAGATCGGATTTCTTTCCTTAATACTGAAGCGAACCTTTTTCCCTGTGTGTGGAGAAGACCTCAATAGTGGGAAGGCACCAGGCACCCCTAGCTGCGGTATCTCCCCTGCCAGACGCTGCAGACGGCTGCTTTTTCACTCTCCGCTGAGGACATTTCAGCATCATCACCTGTTTGGGGACAAAGCGTTTTTTTTTTTTCCAAGCTGGTTGTCCGAACAAACCCGAGGAATCCACCGTCATATGGAGGAAAGCTGAGCGCTGGGACTTGGGTAGCTCCGTGAGCATGAGCCAGAGGTGTCGCTGAGCGACAACCGCTTCTGCCAGGGATTTGACCAGAGCTATGGCTGCTGTACTGGATAAGCGTAAAATGAAGTCAGCCGGCAAACTTCATGCAGCAGTCCGGCCGGGTCCTCCGCCAACAGCGTCTCCTGCAGGTCCTGAAGTTTTTCCGCTTGGTAGGCCTGCAGCATAGATGCGGTGATAAGTGCGTGAGCGGTCAGCCCCTGCACGCGGTAGATCTTTTCCAGCTAGGAAGATGAAAACCTGCACTGTTTACTGGGTAGAGTGGGTTTTCCACTGCATTAGCTTTGGGCGCTAGGTGGGCAGCCAGTGTCTCATCCATGGGAGGAATGTTTGCCAGACCGGCATTTTCTCTAAGTCCAAAAACTGGGTGAATGGCAGAGACAGCGGCGCCTTGGGGGACATCCAAGACTGCGTCAGCTCCGTTACGAAGTCTGGAAAGACTGGCAACTTGTGTCGCACCAACGCCTGCTGCTTGGGGAGGAAATAGTTTCCAGTGAGTCTGGTCTGTGGCTTGCCGTGACTTTTGGGTTTTCTCTTTGAAGCCATGTTATTCTGCACGATGAATTCCCGTTAGCAGCTAAATAAGCTATTTGTTAGCTTAGCTAAACAAGCTTTGTTAGCAAGCTAAACAGGCTAATTGTCAAATTTGAAGGTAGCAAGCTAAACCACAACAGTTAAATCACCAACAAGTATACACGACACAGGTTGCGAGGTGAAGTGCAATAAGATTGAGGAAATGAGGCGGTGCAGTACGTTTATACTGCAGGGAGGCGGGGCTCCCCGGGACTGCACCTCAGCCTCATTGGGCCTTGGAAGGCGTGTTGAAAGAAACGTTTTCAGGTTGGTCTCGCGAGGGCTCAATCCCCATACATATGTGTTGTACCGAGTGGATCGACCAAAAGGGAACAAGATTTATCCAATACTAGCAGGTTATAGCATGCCAGTTTAAGTACCACAGAGATAAACACTCAATTTTTGTGCATTTGTTCATATTTAGTCGAGTGTATGATCCTTAATTTTCACCTTTTTTTCTATATGTGTGACCAAATAACTGTCATGTGTCCCACAGACTCTGAAGTCTGTTTACTGTTAGTGAAATGAGACAGCCTACCTAGCATACAAGATTTACCCATAATGCTCCAGTCCTCTGTTGCCTAGCAATTTCATATGTTGTTTGTTCATTTAATGCTCCTGATATTTCACAAAAAACAAAAAATATGAAAAAAATGATAGAAAATCCCTTGATACTTTCATTTTATTTATTTTAATTTATATGGGGGGCATAATTAAAACCTGTGGAGGAGGCGGCCCACATGAGCTCTCCTCTGGCTCAGGCACATCCGGTTAAAAAGATGTTAACGTTAGTGAATAATAATCTCCGTCAGATGCATGTAATGAAATTAATTTCTGGTTATGGGACACAGTACTGCTGTCGTACCAGCTTATCTGGTGGAACAAATATGTATGTATATCATAAAAAGACGTCCTCAGCAACATGACACTGATGCTAATTCTTTTCTGCTAGCGTACAATGGATTCTGGGAGAAAAGAGGCCACGAACGATGCATGTTTGTAGCCTTCATTTTAAGCTTATATAGATCTAATCGAAGTGCGCATTTTAAATGTAGATTCAAAGATATAGATGAGGAAGGAGTCTTCAAATAAGGGAAACACTTGGTTATTCTATTATACGTTATACTGTTCTGATCAGGTGTGGGCAATTTAGCTCCTTGTGGGCTACCGTCCTGTTTCGTGTTGCATCACACCTCAGTCTGACTTTAATCAATGGATAATTAGCAGACTTGTGCAGAGTTTTATGTCAAGCTCTGCACAAGTCTCCTAATTAAGTCTAATTTGAATCAGGTGTGTTGCAGCAGGGAAACTCCCAACACTTGGAGGACTGTAGCACTCGAGGGCCAGAGTTGCCTTACCCTGCTCCAGATTTTTCTTTTTAATCTGAATAAAAACAGGCTGAAGTCCAGCAGCACAGAGTGGGGCCACACAGCACCAGCTCAGTGAGTAGAGAGGAAGAGGAGAGAAGGGTGAGGATTACTTCCTAAAGCTCATAACATCTGGTAACATTGCAATGACTTCACAAACGTGAATCCAGCTAAAACTAATCCTTGATATAAGAAATATTCACTTCTATTAAATATATACATCTCAGATGTACAATCATTGCACATAGACTTAAAATATACGTTTTATTTGTGTTGCTGTACATTTACTGCTGTAACCCAATGTGTCCGGTTGAGTCCAAACGAGCAGCTTTAGGATGTGGTGGAACAGAAAATCCTCAGCTCACACATTCATATCAAACTGTGTGATGCTATCATGTCGGTATGGACCAAGATCTCTGAGGAATTTTTCTAATGCTTTATGAAATCCATGCCATGAAAAATGAAAGCAGGAGTTCAACACAGAACTAACAAGGTGTGTGTATGGTAAATACCATTTTGCTCCTGTTGGTGCTAACTTGTTAATATAAACTTTTAAAAACATAGCACAGTTTACTGGTATAAAGCAGGTCTATTTATATATATACAGCTGTAGTATCATCTGTGCACAACTTCACGAATCAAGAACAATATCCCAGTTTAGATAATTTATCTTCCTTTATAGAGATTATTTTCATGTAATTTGATATGAACAGAGATGAAATGAAATGGATTTGGCAGTTATCAGTTGGCATTCGGCTATTTACCATGAATGTTGGGCTTGATTGACTGCTATTAGCTTTATTTGTGTAAACGGTATTGTGGCCAGTTCTTATAGAAAACTAATTGCAGAACTGAAATACCAAAGTTGACTTAAGATCATTTTGTGTCAGTCTGATCAGTCTGTGTCAAAATTAATGTTTCCAGTGATAATTAACGATGCTTACTGGCATAACTGGAAAATGTGATGTTTTTCTTTATTGGATCATTCCTGAACACGTTGCTTTTGGTTGACAGTGTAGAGATGCGCAGCAAGCATAGAGGAAGAGAAGTATGCAGATAGTACAGGGTATACCATAGAGCTAGGTAATGTTCAAAGAGGGGGTGAGGAGGTCTCAATAAGTTAGAAATTCCCAACAACTTCTTCATCCAACTTGTAATTCCATCCTTGCTGTTTGAGCTGAAGCAATGGCCTCATTCTGGCAGTCAACTCCTTCACACTGCTGCACACATCAATAATGTAATGTAGCAGCATATATCTGCTACGCGGCATGGACGAGTAAGTGCCCTGCTCTATTTGCTGTTCAGTTACACTTTGTTCCAGTTTTCCAACCCCTCCCCTGCCATCTCCCTTGGACATCTGCCTCCCCGGATGCCCCCCCCGCCCCGTCCATAGTTAATTCCCCTGGTAATGAAGTTATGAATGAAGTCCGACACACACGCGCGTTTAAGCCCCAGAAATGTCCATACAGGCCTTAGATCAGGTCTCCAAAAAGGAACAAATATAACTTACATTTTATATAAACACACACATTCTTCAAACTCACCCAAAGAGTCAACGCTTTACTTCCATTGTGGTCCTTTAGCAGGAACTAGACATGTGGATGGAAGATCGTAACTCCGTAGGAAGCATAGCGAGTCGTTTACACTGTAGTATAAAACTTTATGAACATGTCCACAAATAAAAAAATAAAATATCAATCCAGCGATTTCTAAGCTTTCAATGCTTCAGCTGTACAACTCAGGAGTGTTTATTAAATAGTTAAGGATGTCGCTATGATGCACAAGCAGCCACTTCCAGATATTGTCCCACTGCTGTTAGTCTATTTCAAACGGATCAGGCAACAAAACACAACGCACATACAACTTCTGTTTGTATCTTTCACGATCTCTGTCCAATAAATGGTCAAGATGTTTCTCTTTGCTTTTAAGTGACTTGACTTTTGCCTCTTTGCAAGTTCCATCGTGTAAACACGAGTTACGCCGGTTACGGTGTGTCTTCTGCCGACAGCTAGTGCGCATTGACCGGGATTTACCAAATGTAAACAACAACAATCAAGGTGTCCATAGATCAGCTGATTTGCTTTGGAAACATTTTCTTTCAACTATAAGAATAATAGAAATTTATACGTGATAAAATCTTGTATTATTATAAATGTTCAATGTAGAAGCAGTAGCTTAGTGGTGTCGTCCACAAACTATGTATGTTTTATATTAAATAGAATTGTATAGTCTGCATGCTCTGTTTGGAAAGTCCAACTTTGAAATGGGAGCACTGATGGACGTTTCAGCTCTTTTCAAAGATTCAGTTCTTCTGACTTGACTCCTACAGCTGGTTTTTATGGCTCTTTTTTGTTGACCTGCTATTGTTAGACGGACATTTTGACGTAATTACATAGCAACACAGCTCGCCATCTTAGCGTTGTGGCAACATCCCCTAGCAACACTACAGAAGAGACATGGCAAAATCATGTTGTACATCCAGTTTTTTAAAAAACAAGCGGTTCAGTGATTTTCTATACATATAATATATGAACATAAAAACATTAGGATTGCAAAGAACCCAAGACCTCTTAATTATAAGTCAGGCCGGCAGTATTTAGGCTGTTAGCTAACTGTTAGAGGTTGCTTTCAGAGGACACGATCCACGACTTTCAGAATGGACACGATTGTTTTTTATTCTCGCTTTCTTTTTGCTTCTTGAGTTGTTTTTAAAAAATCTGGCTGTGCATCTTAGACTAACTCTGATTGGGGTATTCCACTTTTGTTTCTGCTAATGGATCGTACAACCATATACTCTCTGGAAGACTTTAAGGACATTTTTCCAGCCCTACTTCCTACAGAAGCGTTTAGCCGTCACAACCATGAAAAAAAAATTTGACCAGTTTCTCATTTCAATGAAAAACATATCTCGTTATAATGAGAAACCATCTCGTTAAAGTTTTCCGATATATAATGAGATTAATATCTTACTATATAAAGAAACTGTCACGTTAAAATGAGATGTTTTTCATTAAAATGACAAACTGGTCCAATATTTTTTTAATGGTTGTGACGGCCAAACGCTTCTGTAACTTACTTATATCGTGTGATTTCATTTGCTGGTACATGATGTTAATATGAAAAACTCATGTGGAATAAGTAAATCCATATTTAGGGAATTTAAACCAACCTACAGTGAGCCAAACACATTAACTGAACGAGACTAACGACTTGTTTACCCCTATAAAAAGATGGTGCCTTCGGTTGCCATGGCAAGTACGTCATTGTGACGACATGGCGTCTAACAGAATCAAAGAGATTTAATGTTTACAAATTCTGTGCTCATCTTCGCGTCTCCTATTTGAAATGCAGCCTGATGCTTACATTTTTCAATGGGCTTACATTTCAATCTGGTTCTGTTTACCTGGCTGGGATGACCTGACCTTTAGGGCTTTTGCCCTTCTGCCTTTTTTTTTACACCATTGTGTGATCATAGTTTATTCTCACATGTGATTAGCTGCATGGTGTACCACAATAATATATATATTTTTTAAAACCTGCCTGCATGGAAAGGTTAACAATTCAACTCTTCCTGATGAGTGTGTTATTCTCATCAGACCATTCATCAGCGATGCATCGTGCCAACAAATTATAATTTGGATGATACCTTGGTCACTTTTGCATCATATTTGTCATCTAGCTGGTAACAACTGTTAAGATTTAAAAGCATTTATTTGTGCTTTTTCCTATTTTTTTCTGTTGGTATCTTTTCAATTATACTGGCAAACATATCTGCTGTGGTTGTTCAGTAACAGGATATGTTTTGTCCAGCATCACATTCTTAGGCAGTGATAATAAAGTGATTAAAAAAAGGCAAAGTAAATGACTGAACATTTAAAATTTGAAGTGACATTGTTCATTTTTTTTCTTCCTGTGGTAAAAGATGTACTTCTTGTTTGTCCAAACTGAAGTGTATCTGGCTGTAATATTTATGTATATTAAGTTATACATACATCTAACTGGATTTTATGATGCATGATTATATGATGTTTGGGTGTAACATGAACGCACACAAGTAATTTTGCAAAGAGATGCGTTTAGCAGATGAAAAGAAGAATGGTTGGTGAGATTATAGCTTTGCAAACAGTATTATGGTAAAATCTTGTATAAATCTGATTATTTTTCCTTTTTTTGCAGATCATAATGTAGTTGGATGCTTTGGGTAATTTAAGGCTGTTGTTTCCTTTTTAATTAAAGCGGAGGAGCTTTGTCTTTGTTCGCAGCTCTGTGTGAGATCATGGTGAATTTCACATGGCGTGATTTGTCACCGGGATATAAAACATTGGCCCTCGTTTTTAACAAGGACAGATCATTTATATGTAATGAACATTTATGACGGCGCAGCAGTTAATTGAGCAAATAAATGTTGGTATTTAGACAATGAACTACATTGACGTTACTGCTAGAAGAGCTGATTTAGCAGATGACTGAGGCTGTGTACAAAACTCCAAAAGGAGGCTTCTTCAGGCGAGCAGTGTGGATGTCAGACTGAAAGAGTGCTAATGAATTTTTAAAGAACTGAGATCAGTGACCAATTGGCTTTGCTCCATGAGACTCATTGAACCAGAATAGTGGAAACAGAATCCGAACTGAGATGAGCTTGAAGAGAAGCAGGAATAACTTATAAATGTAATGACTGAAGAGTTCCTCCATAAAAGCCTCATTTACCTCTTGCTTACTGACGAATAGTTTTTAATCTTTTAAAAAAGACTTGCATCCACTATATTCCATGAAGTGTGGCATGAGAGAAACATGCAGAAGTTATATGAAGCAAAATGATTCCTCCCTGCAGGCATGGCTGCTAAGACGTGCGATTGCATGTTGCTGTAAAGTGGACCGTGTAGGTACAGCTTGTCATTTTGTGTCAAGTGGTAAAAATACACTTGTATTGATTCTAGTATAGCAAAGATTTTTAGTAGTAAAATGCTAAAACTTGAATCTGCAACAAACCGATTTCTGTGCTTAACATGTTCACCTGCTGTGTCTCATTTGCAATGGCTGCAGGGCCTCTCCAGCAGCATCTGTGAATGATTTTTGGTTGTTTCATGTGCAAGCTTAAATCGGGATGTTTTCAGTTTCTTAGTTGCTGCTTTGCAAGCAAAGATGGGAGTTTTAATGTTGAAAGTCTGCTGAGTTTCCTCTTATCTGCACTGGTCTCGGTTCAGAATCTCCTATCTTCCTTTTTGCATTTATTAACCCTGCGTTTCAACAGGAAAGATCTCAGTTTTCTCTTCTGCTTTATTCTGAATGAATAACTTCTGACCAATCATCCAAAGATATTATGCAGGAGAGACTCAGGCATGCATGCTTCCTCCTTATGTTTGACAAAGGCGGCATCTTTTAAGCCAACATGTATGAAACTCCAAGTGGTTGTTACTCTAAAAGAATGTCTAAGTGGAAATCAGAAAGACTAAACCCTCCTCCCATTAGACATCCAATGTGTCTGGGTTTACTTTCTTACAGAAATGCCTGGAAACCAGGGCAGGAATTATCTAACCTTGGTCTGAACAGTGTGTTGGACACTAATGAATAGGTCCTTTTTTAAAAATCTAATTAATTTTATCAGGGAGAGAGAGATTTTACTTTGATATGATCCTTTTTCTTGGTTGCCGAGGAGAAATGATACAAAGATAATGCCATGCTTTGGAGATGAACATCACACTTTAATGTGGGATCAGAGAGGACGGCTGAAAAGGGCTCGGACCTTTTGTAGGTACTGATGAAAGTAAACGATCTGTTAGTGGTGATTATGACAGAATATTTTTGATTATGTGCTTGTCATTAACTCAAAAACCTTGACCCAGCTAACGGGTGAGCATGAAAGTACCATTTAGTTGAAGTATTTCAAAATCAAGGAGCGTTTTCTACCTTCATCAGTCCAGCAATTACTTAGTCATTTTTAAGTGTTTTGCAACACGGTAGGACTGAAATATTGGCACAAATACAACAAGCAGACCGTGATATTTAGAAACTAACACTTAAAGCAGCAGCGTTCATGCACTAAGACGATCATCAACAAGAAAATGTATGTTTGCATGCATTTTTATTCAGAAAAGCAATAAGCCATGTAATTTAATACACAAAATCTTCATCAGTGTTTGCGATTGGATGACTTTTCACCTGGCTTGAATGCAACATGCAAATAGCTATAAATTCGTCACTGTGTGTAATCATGATCATTTTTGTAGCTTCTCTGCCACTTTGCTTTTATAATCTTCCAAGAATTTTATTTGCTTATAACGGATTATGTCTGTTCGTCTCAATGATTTACACAACTGTCAAATCGTATTGAAGGTTAGATGATGAACAGCCACACACAAAAAAGATTAGTTGTTCTTATGGAGAAATGTTCCTGGTTACAATTATAAAATCTGAATTATTTTAAAAATACAATCTTAAAAGGTTAATTTTACCTGCTAATATGTGGAAGTTGGTCTGCAAAGAGGCTGAAAAGTTTCCAGCTGAACTAAATATTTTTATTTTCTTTTGAGGTTTTATATCCTCATAGCAGCTATAACATCCTCTCAAAAATCACATTTTCATTTATTTATAATCAGCTCAATTTGATTCACTTTCCACCTTCAGTCGGTTAAAAAAAAACCTGGAACAAAGTGTACAGACTCCCTTTCACTATAACTTAGTTCAACTCAAAGTATCCAAAGGAATTAATCAAATCTCTAATTTCACTGAATCCCCGGCATGAGCGTACGTGTCACCGTGGGTAACAGCAGGCTCTTATTACAACAAGGATAGACCTGCAGCAGAGTCGGACTTGAGGAGGGCGGTCTTCTATCCTGACAAGGGGGCGTGGGACAGAACAGAGTGACGAAAGTATGAAACCAGCAGATTGTCACAAAGGATAACCATGCAGAGATTAAAGCCTCTGCATTAAGATCTCCCAGCTGAATATACACGAGTCTTTCTTGCAACCTTTTCTATTTCCTTTTTAAAACCTCTCTGCTTGGATCCGACTGGTCTTTGTCTTCTCTAATCATGTTTTCTTTTTTTGTTTGTCGTCCTTGCTTTTGTTTCTGTCTGGATTATGTCTTGTATATAAAAATAATTGTCATCTTACATTGGATCTGTCTGTTTCTTCTGGGCTTAAACCCTTTGGCCTCCTTTTTATATTAATATGTGAAGAACATAATAGAGTTGGAAAAGTGCTGTAAAAACTCAGCTAAAATTTAATTTAAATATACACACTGATAAAACCCAAGAGTGATAAATCATATGTTGGTTCTCAATCAATTTTTTTTCCCAGCATATGGTCCAGCATTTGCTTCAGCCCAGCAGCTTTTCCTGCTGTTGCCATTTATGTGTGTGTGTGTGTATGTATGTGTTTGTGTGTGTGTGTATATATATATATATATATATATATAATAAAAAAAATATTTTCCAGGTAACTGACCAACCATCATTAATTTTGAGTCATAACCAGCTAAAGTTTTGGTCTTTTGAAACATTTAATTTTTTGAAAGGTTAAGAGTCTCAGAAGCAAATGAATAGCAGTCTTTATGTTCATCTTCAGAGAAAGAAAGAGGGGGGGGGGGGGGGAGAAACAGCACGATACTGAGCTTTCTGAATGTCTTTAGAGTCCAGATGGTCTTATTCATGTTTTTAATGTGTACACATTCCCCTCACTGTCTGCTTCTCTCAGATTTAGATCATACCTTTAAAAAAAACAATGATCTCAACAAAGGAAAAGGTTTGACTTTAGACAAACCCATTATAAAGCTTATTCTGTAGCTCAAGGTTAAACGTTGTTGTACATTAACAGACCTTTTTTATCGTTTGTTTATAAATGCCAATCTGCTTTTGAGAATACTTCACGTCTGTGTTTTCGCATATTGTCTTTTATGTTCAAGGGTCATATTTTTGTGGCATTTGGTGAATTTTACAACTGCAGTATTAAGAATAACTAGTTTTTTTTGTTCATCTCTTACCTTTTTTGACGGTTTTGTGAATAAAACAAGATTGTTATGCTTGCTGAGGTGTCCTTGAAGGCAAGAACGAGTAGATGCACGCAGTCAACCCCTTAGGCTGAGCTCTTGCACATTGATACAGCGGTTTGACAGGCTCAGAATAAAGAACTTCATAAAAAATCTGTCCGCATGAGACGTGGGACTCGTCTGAGCTGTGTGTGCCTTAGTATTCATTTTAGTT
>JBAMHX010000006.1:6163222-6181618 GCA_037177515.1 Pseudomugil tenellus | reverse complement strand
AGAACTTCATAAAAAATCTGTCCGCATGAGACGTGGGACTCGTCTGAGCTGTGTGTGCCTTAGTATTCATTTTAGTTCACAAGTATTAACTAGATGCATGCATATTAGACATTGCTTTGCATCATCTTTAATGTAAAAGATGTGACAAATGCTTGTTGTATAAAATGTATTTATACAACATGATCATCATTGATGCCATTTTTGCCGTGTTGTTGGTCTTATGACTACTATGAGGTGCATATTCTTTGAATTACTCTATATTAGCCTGCAGGTACATTCACACATTGTTGCTGAGGATGACGGTCTCCCTGCAGCTGTGAAGAAATGAAAGATGTATGATAGATGTTGTAGTTTGTAGTTCAAAAAGCCACTTCACTACAAGAAGTGTCATCCCCATAGATTCTAATGTCAAAAAGACCAATTTCACAGCAGGTTTAATAGCTTAAGTTTACCTTCATGATAACTGTGAGGGAGGCGTAGTTAAAAAAAAATATAATTCATCTATTTAGATGTTATTTAATCTTTAAATTCTGCATAATCGTGTCCTTTTGTTTGACCCCCCCCCCCCCCAGTTCCACATCTTTGTCCAGTTTTGTGTTTTTTGGAAACGACACATGACCCTTCCAAGATGGCGACTCTAGGAACCGCCCAACAAGCTTCACTCTTACTCTTCAGAAACCTACTGGGAGACTCTGTCTCTTTATACAGCTAGTCCATTATTCTCCTGATACTGACGATTTGTATTTTGTTTTCCTGAAAATAATTTTTTCATATTTTTCCACTAAAGTGTAGCTTTCTGTTCAGGAGCTGTTGCTGCCTCTTTGTAGCCTGAGCCTCCAAACAAATGTGATGGCAGAACAGGAGCAGTTGCAGGAAAGCAATGGAGAGGTAAGGCCAAACTCATTTGTATATCGTGTTATTCTAATTTAAACTTGGTGAAGGTGCAAACATGCTTGCATGCCATTTTTATGCATGAATGGTACATTTTATTGGGAAAACGTTTTTGTACATATTAGTTTTCTAAGTCTAATGACCCCCTGCAAGAGGACGTTTGTTTAACGTTGCAAAATGTATCATATGAGAAGAGATTACCTTTTTGAGCTGGTGAAAAGTTTTGTTTTTTTTTCTCCTTGAGGACGGCAAAGTTGTTAAAGATGGTTGAGCTCATAGGTGCAACCATCAAAAGCAGGAGGTTTTCCAGGATGGAGAAAATAAAAAGTAATGAAAGGGAATGCAAAGAGGGAAAATAATTCAGAAGGGTGAAGTGTGAACTCCTGAAAAAGATCTGTGCAGCATCCTTGTGTGAGAAGTCATTATATGACGTGACAAAATCTGATGTAAGCCACAAACTCTGGATACTGAGCCAGAAAAATCTTTTCCTAAATGTTTGTCGCTATGTCACTAAAGTACACGAAAGTACTTTGCATACATGGGTATTTTGACAAAGTTGTCAACCTCAGCTTTTGGTTGATATGTCTCTTATACCCAAGCCTGACACCCTCACATGTCAATTTCATAATCTGGCTGTAGAATCTTCCAGATGAATGTTACTTATATAATCTGCAAACATTTTCATCCTACTTTATGTTCCTGTCATCAAGCTGCAGATTTGTTTCTATTTAAAATGAAGTCACTGAAAATGTGTATTGCATAAATACTTTATTCATCCCAAGTTGGGAAATTATGTTCCCAACTTGGGATGTCCAAACACACATAACATAGCGGTATTAGATAATGGTCCAAACAACTTGACAGGCTACAAATACATTTTTCCTTTATCGCAGTTTTAAAAACTTTTTCCACTATTCTTGTGATGTGATTTTCATGAACACTCCAGAGCCAAAAGTTATTGTTCCATTATACTCACTGTTCTGAGAAAGAATAGACAAAAACTCTATACATTATTCAGACGAATGCCTCAGCTGTGTCTGTGTGTGCACTTACTCTAAATGGACACATACACTATTTATATCAATACTGTTTATTGCATTTAATAAAAATAGCGTTGAGTATAAATGTGCAACAATAAGTATGTAAATATGAATAAAGTCTATTATTCTGGCATATTTAGAATCTCGTTAACATGCACTTTGTCAGCACAAGTAACTATAATTAAGCAGCAGCAAGATGTGACTAAAAGAGGTGAAGGAATGAATCTGTGCAGTGTTGAAGAAGAGACTGGACGTCAGTGGGGAAAAACACCGAGACCAGTTTTATCAAGCAGAATATATACAGTACATGCACACCAAACATCCCCTCCTTTCTCCTGCTGTTCTTGTCTCATCTTGCCTCCCTTGTCTCTATAAATAACAGGTGAGGGAGGGATGTACTGCAGGCCCATTAACCCAGAGGGAGTCACCCTTCCCTGGGTGTACAGAGATGCTGGAGCTTCAGTCCTATACAGCAAGCGCTTGCCGGTCAGTATAGCTGAGCACACGTCAAATGATGGGGACCTAGAAGGGAAAATAAGATTTAATTTAAATAAAATGGGGAAAGTTTTGTTTTCAAATCTGAGGTTTACATATTAAGATATGATTCTCTTTAGTGTTCAATGAAGCAGATGCTCTTCCTCAGTTTAAACCCTGTCTATGTTTCAAATGCTTCTTTACGAATTAGCTTCACTGTTACCATATAGCTGAGATTGGCACATTATTAAGGATTCTGGAGTATTTCTGCACATATAGAAAAACAAAAGCTATCATTTTCCAAAAAATATGGTTGGCTTTATATCCCTAACACAAATTTTAAAAAACCTAAATAAAAACATTGTGCTACCATTTGCAAATACTGTAAACGCACATTTTGTTTCAAAACAGAAAATTGCACACCATATATTAAAAACATGAGAAACAAAAGGCTGCAAAAATAACTGATTTTAAATTATAATTGGAAGAGCACTAGGCAACAAATACTCAACAGGTTAGTCACATGCATGACTGTCCCATGTATAAGATGAAGTTAATTTGCCACTAATCATTTATGAACAGAGACCTAAACTCAGTCTGAATGTTGCGACATGGTGCAACAGTAAATGAAAGATGTGTTCATGACCTCTGTTGCAGCAAAGATCATTTCAGTTCATTCAACATGCAGTGTTTTCAGTCAACACGCCAAATGTATTAGCCTGATGGTCTCCCTGAAGGAGATTATAAAGCAGATTAGAGGACAAATATGATTTTGAGGAAGAATAGTTGCAAGTGAAAAAGGAAAAGTTTACTTAAATGTTGGAGTGACAATAAGTAGGTGTAATGCTGCATTGCTAGTGTGATGGTTGTCAGTGCTTGGCACTGTAATCATATTTGTATTCATAAGAGGATGATGTCTTGTGTAATCTGTTTAAAATGCAAATTTCTACATTTAATTGTAAGTGTGAATGGAAAAGGTTTGCAAAAGCGTATATAATGTTTGCCATTTTGGAACATGATTAAATTAGATCCACCTGTTTTCACTTTTGATAATATGCAGCACTCTCACATGCCTGTGTGTGTGTGTGTGTGTGTGCATTTGTTTGTGTGAGGACTTGGCATCTCTTGTTTGCTCTGTTATTAAATATAATGGAGAAACTCTATTAGTAATCAGGGTATTAAAGTTTAAAAGTGTAATAAGTAGCCTTTTCAGCCACAGATGTAGTGATTAGATGTACTAGTTAATAGTTATTGAGTTGATTTCTGAAACTGTTTTAAACAGTTGGTTGAGTCACAGTTTAATCTTCTTTTTAAACTACAAAATTATCTTGGAGGAAAAGTAAATTGGATGCAAATCAGATTAGCATAACTTTATATAAGGTCAGAATTAAGTTGCTTAATGCTCATTTTGTTGTGACAAGTTAAGTTACTACTTAGATTTTCTTGAAGGTGACTGTCAAAGTTGTGACTTACTGCTTGCTGTATTTATCAAGCAGAAACCTCATGTTGGGGAAAAAAAATGTAATCTTATGCAGAAATGCCAAAAAATGCAGTTCACTTCTTCATCCACTAGGGGCAAATCCCCATAGACTTATGTTAAAAGATTTACTTTGCAGCAGAAATAAACATGTTTACAGCCTGATATGAAAAATATTAGGTCAAGTTTACCTTCATGACAACTATAAGGAGATTTTTTTTATATAGATAATCAGATTACATGTTATTTAATGTTGAAATTCGGCAAAAGTTAGCTCTTAGCTACAGGCAGCTCGGAGTTTGATAGACGTTACCCATCAACCCCCAATGCTCACAGTCCCCCCTCTCAGATTTGACTGTTTTGTATTTTTCGGGAGTGACAACACACATGACGCCGCCAAGATGGCGACAGTAGGAATACTCGGCTTCACTTTTGCTCAGCAGAAACTTGCTTGGAGGCTACATTTGAACTGTGTATTACTTTCACACTAAACCATAGCTTTTTTAAAAAATTAATTGTTTTTATGTTGCGTTTACAGAGTGTGCAAAAGGACTCTCACCTTTGAAGAAGTTCAAATCGAATGTAAACGCAGCATTCAAATTTAATGAGTCAGAAGTAATTAGAGGTTATTCTAAAGGGAAAAAACTCATCATTTAAACAGCTTGTTTACTCAAATGAGTTGAGGGAGTTGCTCAAGATGTGCAAATGACTTTAGACGCCTTTTAAAGTCTTAAAGCAGAAACTTCATATTTAGGACAGATAGCATGAAGTCTGGTTGCATGGTGGTGTGGTGGTTGGGTCGCTCGTTCGAGTCTCCAGGTACTCCGGCGTCCTCCTATCGTCCAAAGACAAGCGTGTTGGGTTGATTGTTCATTTGAAATCGTCCTTAGGAGTGAATGTGTTGTTTTTCTGTTTGCTTGTCTTTCTGTGATGGACTGGCAACCTGTCCAGGGTGTACCCTGCCTCTCGCCCGATGATTGCTGGGATTGACTCCAGCTATTATCCAGCTTCATTTGAATAAGTGGTACAGATAATGGACTGCATCTCCCTCCTGCTATTAGCTGAGAAGGATGTCATATCCAAGATGGATTACAAAGAGCTAAGTGATGTCCATGAAGGTAGAGGCTGTGGCCAAAGTTTTAAGTTTGCATTGATTACATCCACTTGCTTTCATTTTCTTCAAGCTAACTTTCATACAAGCTGGAGGCTTGAATGCAGTACAAAAGATACATTTTAAGGAATCTAGAAGGTCATAGAAATGCAGCTGAGCTACATGCTTGAAACACAAACTTAACCTTGAATGGCAGGGTCTTTCATCATGATGTTGTAAAGCTGAGTATTAAAGCAGCACTAGTGAACTTTAATGCTGACTATTGAAGACCAATCTAGCATCTGTCTGAGAAATTTGCAGCTAGTAAAAAGCAGCCTAATGTGGATTCTTTCTTTACCTAGCGTCCTCTGATAATGATATGTTGTGTTTATTTATTTAAGCAACACTTAGTGATGCCGAGTGCTTTCTTGCCAATAACTTGTAATTTAATTTTAAAACTATGGTTGAATTAATAAAACGTCTTGTTTCCCATTTTAATGTAATTTTTTTCTCCTATCTTTTCCTTTTGTTCTTTTTGTCCCCGTGAACATGGAGAAACATTTTCAACTCAACTCCAGCTAGTTGCTTGTTATTTCATAGTGCTTGAGGTTGTAACTGGCACTTTGCAACACAAACAGACTCTGATTAGTTGCAAGCTGTGAGAAGAGTCAGACAGACAGACCCTGCAAATAGCATGGCATGGATGCTCAAAACAGTGACGCGTGTCGATGAGGGATGCGAGTTAAATAAGCCCTCTGTGTTGGACCAGTCGCCGTAAACATTCTCAGAAATGTATCTTGTGACATCGTGTATTGAAATACCACCCCTCCCTCTTTTCCCAGTTTGTTTAGTCTGGCTATCTAAAGGGAAATACTGCAAAGGAATTAAAACTGCAGTAGGGAAGCAAGTTTATTAGTATTCTTTTATGTCTGTTGCAAATAGAAAGTGTGCATTTGCCGCAAGCCCTTTCATTCTTTTATGACTTAAATTATCATTGGTTTTTATTTTTTATATATATTGTGAAAATAGTGAGGGGAAAATGCTGTTCAGCTGCAGCAGCTTGCCACAGCAGGTGACTGAGACCAAGGTTTTATCTCAGATTAGCGGGATGTTAGTTGCTTTCATCATGTTATTAAATGTTTGCAAATGTAGTTGAGCAAGATATACAGGTGGAGATAGGAGGACCTGAATATGAAACGAGTTGGAAGACGTAGCCTAAACAATGGGCCTGATAGATGGCTGCTTTCTATCTGATGTCTGGTGTTACAAGACATAAAACAAACATGAACTATAGTGATCATGAAAGGTAGAAGTGCTTACTGTTTCTTTTATATTTTAGGTTCTGTATTTGTCTGAAATCTAGCAGAAATAGAGGAAAGTGGTTTAGTTAAGTAATTAATCTCTAAGACATCTGTGTTGACCAGTGACTGAAAGTGAAGCTGTTACTTCTTTCTGAACTGTGATGTATTAAATGATGGCTGTAGCACAATGAAAAAAACATTTGAGGCATGTAAATGCTGTTTTACAAGACAAAATTATAAGCCAAATCTAAACGTTTACTAACAGAAGTGATTATTTCAGCAAAATGCATGTTTGCAGACTAAGTGGCTGTTAATTAGGAAGCATACCTACTTTAAAAACCAGTATCTGGAGAAAATCTAAAGGAGTGCTCCATTTCTGCTGCTTTTGTTTGTTTAAACAGAAATGATCTTCACTCTGTAACGCAGACACATCTGAACCATGAAATGTGACCTCCTGCTTCTGTCTGTGGACCAATATCTCTGTAATTGTTCCACTCTCTTAACATTCAAACCACTCAGCTCATGAGAAAGTTGTCCGTCCACTCCGTCCCTTTACAAAGTCATAACGGCTGAATTGGAGAGCTTTTGGTGTCTCTTTATCGACTCGACTTGTTATTTTATCATCTACTAGAGTATAAATCTGTCTTTCCTGACACTCCTTATCATCCAACTCCCTTCATCTGTTTGTCGTTCCTGCATTCCTCTAACTTGATCTGTCTGTCAAGGCAACTCTTCCTCTGCTGTAACTATTATCTACCTGAATACTTCTCTCAAGGCAACGTAGACCCAGTCAAACTGATCACATCACCCCACCCATATCTGCTTGCAACACACACAAAATGAATCCCTCTTCCTTCCTCATTGCATGCCTCCTGCTTCAGCAACGGCTGATCCATCCTTTTCAGTCTCTCACATGGACTTATCCTCTCTGGCATGGTACAAGAATGTCCACTTGGCTCTTGCACGACCTCCCACCCTCCCACCCATGATTCCATCTGTCTCCGTCTGCCTGAATCCAAACACATCACTCTTTGTGTTTTTCAAGATGGCACAATTATAGTTATGTTCCATCTCCGCCGTCGTGCCTGGCAACGCTCCACTGCTTCATTACCACGGCAACAGCAAACTGTCCCCTTTCATTACAGAGCATATTAATGCCGAATGCACAGCTACACATACATCTATTATGGAAGGAAAAACATGTTTTGTTTATGCATGCATACAAACGCGCACACACATCATTACAAATGAGGACAACAGATCACTGGATGCTCACAGACGAGTGGAAACTGAGACAACAAAGCGATGCTTCTACTAAAGCACACTTGTATTAACTTGTCTAATTGCCTGGTTCTGTTGAGCCCCTCCTCCCGTTCAGTATACTGCAGCATCCACTGCTGTGGTCATCAGCGTTTAGTGCACCTCAGCGTAAGGCCAAAAATAACGATACGCGCTGTATTGAAGTTGAAAATGCTGCCTACCATAGCTGAAGGAATCCAACCACACAAGGGTTTAAACATGTTCTTCTGCATACTGATGGACACATCTGTTGCAAGAGGTAAATCTGTATGAAAGACGGCACTTTAGTTTGTAATTATCTTAATCTAAACATGCAACATCCTGTTTTGTTAGATTTGCATGTTTGCAAATAATTCAATTGATACAGTTTAATTTGAGTCACTTAAACTCCTGCAGGAAATATCTTGAAGTGACAGATGAGGTTGTTTATGGAGGTGAAGTGCCTTCAGGGTGTTAAATTAATGTTTACACAACTTGGTGGTCAAATCAGACACTTTTGAAAAATTAATAATAATAATACTAGTAACAATAGTAATTATAATAATTGTTGTAGTAATAATAATTGTAATTGTAATAATTACTTTTTTTCAAAACTTTTTTTCAAAACAAAGTTAAAAAGGGCTTCACAAAATTTAAAGTTACATACATAAAGGATAAAACTAAAATGCAAATATGGTAAAGGTAATTAAACATTAAAAACAATTTCACAATAGAAAGCCAATCTAAATCTGAGTTTTTAATTTAACTTTAAAAGTGCCAATATTTTTGGTTGCCCTTATTATTTTATTTTGCTTTGATAAAGTATCAGACCTGCCAAGAGAAATTGGGTGAAAACCATCGTGAAACATATTACAGGTGTCAAACCACCTCAGCTGCCTGACAACTGTAACAAGGAGGCTGTCAAGAGCTATGGCCACCTTAAATCACGGCTCTGCAACTCATTTATGAGAGGTTAGACTGACTTCTTGAAGCTCAGACTGAAACGGGCCACGAGGCTGGACTACCCATGAAATGGACAGCGGGAGGCTTCACTGAACGCTGCTGGAAGTAGAATATCATCAGCAGGATGGTATTTAGAAGATCTCAATCTGAGTAAGCTAATTTTGGGGGTTTGTTACTCCAGAGAGCGCAGACCTGAACTGTAAAAATTATGCAACTTCTGATTCCCGTTTTGTTTCTATTTTTTTGTCCTTTTAAAAAGGACAAGAAAGGTAAGGAGAAGAAGTTTTTTTTGGAGCTGAGAGCCGAATTTTCAGTCATCACAGAAAACTGCAGGTTGAAGACTTACTCATAGCATCTTAGTTCCATAGCACTGGTTTCCAGCAGCACCTTTCTCCTGTCTGCTAAATGTACAAAAGGTTAGATGCTGGTCTTATTATAATACATTAATTATACTGGGCAGAAAAGAGGGGTTTGTTGTAAAGGATTGCAGCCAGAGAGAGCCAGAGCAATGCATCATCAGCTTAATTATGAAACATAATCTGAACGTGTGGATAAGGAAGCATTTCTCATCATAAAAAGAATTGACTGTCTTTGAATAAGGAACAAAGGAGAAATTTTAGCAAATGTTTCATCATGTAATCAAGTTTAATACAAAACAGTTGAAAAACAGCTTTAATAAAAACTTAACAAAGATGTTTCTGTGCTGTTTGGTTGCTCAGCTGTACATTTGAGATATTTGACTAAAGTTACCTTTTCATTATAAATCTAATGTGTGGCATCATTACATTTCCTCTCTGTTGAACTCACTACATACATTTCAAAGACTTATAGAGCCTTGTATTTTCAAGCAGCTCTTTTTTAGGCATCTGCAGAGAAAAATATCCCGATCAAGCCGATCAGTGCTGTTCATTCTCTGTATTATACACACACACACACACAGCTCGACCCTGCATGACGCTTATGCAGATCAGACCAGCATCAAAGAATCAGCTGCATGAGGAAAGCATCAATGGTTACTGGTGAGTTCCACGATGCCAGCTTGCTGTGTGAAAGCACTCACCAAAGCAGGTCTTTTCCCTCTACTTTAACCCTTACTGCTCAGAGATAAAGTAGCAGCGGAAGATTCCCCCCCCCCCCCTCCCCCTGCAAAACTGCACTTTCACTCATGACACAATGCAAAATGAGACTGCATCAGCATCTCCCTGACAGCTATGTATTAAAAAGCCTAAAGTTATCATTAAACCCTGCAAAAGTAATTAGCATGTCATGTCATACATTTCTCTGCCAGTGATGTTATTGCAGATCTAAAAGGACTCATTTAACTATTTTCATCACCTGTTGGAGGTAAATTGACTCACTTAATTTCTTGCCGACTTAATGGTTTCAAGTAAAGCGTGCATTCACACAGGAAAGGATGATCCTTGTTACCGCCCACAAGGGAGTGTAAACGTACCAACAACAAGTAAAGGGTAAAAAAATTATGTTTTTAATTGACTGGTCCGGGAAAGAGGTTTTCAGCTGCGTTACCTGTGGGGGAGGAAGGGACAGAAGGTTGAGCCAAACAAATGAAATAAACATAACAAAACAAGACCTAACTAACCACTTAAAGCTAAAGGGTCAAATCAAACAACAAAAGACCTAACTAACTTATCTAAAGTGGCGTATCAAAACATATACAAGGGGTGGCATCAACCGCTATGCTGGTGAACTAGACAGAGATTTTAACTGAGGGCTGGAATGTAAAGGGTACCCCGCTTAGCTAGTCCACAAACCTCCAGCATCAAGAACCAGTCATCAACGGACCAACAGAAGCCAGAGTGTGAGTCTGGATGTGAGGAGAGAAGCCTCCTGAGTGACTGCAGTGAGCTGCTTTTAAAGCAAGGCTCCCAGGTGCAGCTGAATCTTGCAATCAGGGAGGAACCAATGGCTAGTCAGAGCCAAACCACCTCCAAATCATCCAATTAGGGCCAGGACCAACAAAGACACAGGAGGGCAAAGTGCCTACATGTAACAATCCCGAATACTTTATCTGGCTTTACCTTTGTATCTTTTCAGTGAATTAATAAGAAAAATCGTCTGAGGTGTCCAGTTCTTTCTCAGTGTAAATATGTGTTGTTTTAATGCGCTAAACTTGTTTCAGAAAATCAGTCTACCAGTACATCAGATCACCACAGTCGAGCTGTTTAACAAGCCCTGACACAAAGCAGCATGTACTTTAAAGACTGTGACAAGGAGAAATGAATGTTCCTACCGTTCGATCAGTCACCCAGTCTGTAGCAGAACCTCCAGCTAAAGCATGGCATTTGAGATTGTCAAGGTGAAGCATTGCCTATCCCGAAATAAATAGTAATCGATGACAACGCAAGCAGATGCGATATGTCTTTTTAAAAAATCAGATTGAGAAGTCAGTGTTTCAGCATGAGCTGTGATTCAGGTGGCCATGCCTCATGTCTGCGTCCGTTTTTAAGAGTATCTATTCCTCCATCACATTGTCTTCTACCAGAGTTAATATAGTTGAGTTCCAGCTCGGCTTTCAGGTTTAATTCGCACCCAGTGCTCTCCTCTTCTCTGCGTCTGACAAGAAATTTGTTATGTTTGTTTTCCAGCTGGGTGTAAATTCAGCATCAGTAGCACTTATCTGTGCTCCACTGATCCTCCTGGGTGCAGAGAGATAACCCCTCTCATGTGACACTGCTGGAAAACAAAAGGCAGTTATCCGTATGAACCCAAAATTAGGAAGACCCTGTTTTGTCTTCCTAAAGTTATAAATAAAGTTTTCCAGCACATTGTGTTGCAAATTTGGATGGATCATTATGTAACTGTAATATTTTGTAATAAAAATTAAAATGTGTGTCATGTAATAAAATGGTTCAATGAAGAGCAGATTCAGCTAACTCTTCATCATTTGGTTAGTGGAGTTCTGTTGCTGGCCTGAGGAGGACTTTAAGGTAAAAGGATGTGCTGCATCTGAGGAGGAGCTGATTTGATAGAAGCATGTATGCTGAGCCTCTTTCAGGGGGAACTTGTCTTTTCACTTGGAACATGAAGTGAAATAAATTAATATTTGTATACTCATCAGATGATCATTGCTCCATATAGAAAAGTTGAGTGAGCATAAAATACCCTTTGTTCATGTCATGACATGATGCAAGCAATATGCAAATATGCAAAATGTGCTAATATGCAAACAATAATCGTTCTTTAATGGGCAGACATAAAGCAAACGACTACATATTGTAATGACATATTCTAAAAGGGAGTGGGAGGAAGCACAAACCTATATTACTCCACCCCTTAATATTTAATTACGTAGCTTTCTATAAATATATAAATCTTAATATCTTTAATAATATTCTACATAACAATAAAAATAAATACATAATTGAAGACAACAACAAAAAGAAAATTAGAAATGCACTTGGAGAGCGCAGACCTCCACCAAGCTCATTATTTATGCTTATTTTAGGGCAAAGATCACCAACTCCGGTCCTCAAGGGCTACCATCCTGCAGGTTTTAGTGTTTCCCTGGTACATCACACCTGATTTAAAGGAAAAGGTTCAACAACTTGTCATCTTCTTCCCCCTTTTGTTAATGAGCAATTGGTTTGAATCAGGTGTGTTGTAGAAGGAAGACACTAAAACCTTTTGGATGGTAGCCCTCGAGGACCGACATTGGTGACCCCTGTTTTGGGGTGATACATCTGTCAGAGGTCAGTCACACATGATCTTTGTCAGAGTGAAAAACAGCAGACAGAACCGGCCTGTAGGAGGCGTCAGCTGCCATCATATGAGTGCCTATTTCACAATGTTATAGAATCCGTGAAATCCTTTCTGGATCCAGACGGCAATCTGGATCACCTTCAAAATGTATTGACTTCCATTCTGAATATATCCTGGAAATTTCTTGCGAATTTGTCTATAACTGTTTGAGTTATGGCAAAGGTAATGAACAGTAAACACCCTTTGATAATCAAACACCAATCTCATTTATATGGCAAGGATTATTTCACAATTTAATCCCACAAACTGAAATAGAAAAAGTTCTCCTTTTGTACATCTTCTGAAATTAAACTCAAGCCTTAAGTTACAACCGCCTTCCTTTCCTTTGATGCATTTATCTGGAAACTGGTTTTAATTTAATCCACATTTCTTTTAAGGTTAAACTAAAATGAGTTTATTTGTGTAGCACAATTCAACAACAGTGATTCAAAGTGCTTTACAAAGACCTCAAAACACTAAAAAGCATGAGGGTTTTAAATTAAAACAAGAAAGGAAATTACATTAAAGACTATTAAAATAATAATTTCAGATTTTAATCTAAAAACAATTATCGTACGTATCATAGTATTCTGTATTTTCTATTTACAAAGGACTCATCTGGCTGTGTTTGCATTTATATAAAACCTGCTGCAAGCTGTTATCACATGCAGTAATGGTGAAATAGCAACATTGCTTCAGTCGCACTCTGCAGAGAAGTCAGTAAGTTTAAATTATTTATTTGTTAAACTACCTGATTCTTTTAGCAAGATTAAAAAATGAATCTGAATAGAAAACATGGTTTGATATTTATTTCATAACAGAGGGTTGAATCTGCTATAACATAAATTCATCCTTCAAATCAAGAAGAATAAGAATTAAACGTAAAATGATTTTAATGCTTGATGTCGCAAACTGGTTGCACAGGTCACACACTGGATTCAACACAAGAAAGAAAATGTCCAAACATGATAATACTTTATATTCTTTATTGTTCATACTTATTGTATACCGCTGTGGAGCAACAATTCTAAAAACACTTTACTCCCTAATGATTTAAAAGGGCAGTCCTTATTATACATAAAGCTGGTTATTTTGCACTGTTTTTTAAAATCCAACTTACTAAAACTTCTGGTCAGTTATCACACACACAGATTGTGTCTAAAGCCAGCAGGAACATATTACCATACCATTTACAAAACCTTTTCAGTCAGAGATCTCTGATGGAAGACCATATTCAAAAGGCAGTAAGTAGCAGGAAGTCTTTGTTTTTGTTTGTGAGGTTAAGATATGGAATAACTTACGGGAAGAACACAGGAGGTCAACAAATATCCACATATTTAATTGAAAACATAAAGAAATGTTAGAGCTGTACAGATACAGAAGACTCACCACCGCAGTCTTAAAGGCAGCAGGGAAGACCCCCGTTTGAAGAGAGTAGTTTACTATGTTTACAAGCTCAGGCTCCAAGAAAGCATAAAATGTTTTTTAAAAACGATGTGGGAATGAGGTCTTAAAGGCAGGTTGTTGGGTTTAGCTGGGAGAAAACTCGACCAAGCATCTTTGCATCAACCAGTACAAAACTCTCCAGTGTTTCCTCTGGTAAAAACAAAGCTTCAGATCTGTTGAAACCAGTATTATAGTGAGATAAAAGACTGGATCTGATAGCACGGATCTTACTTCTAAACAGCCTCACATACTTCTATTTTGCAATACAGATGTTTCTGATGTCATTGGTGTTATTTATTGACTACAAAATAGAATCCAGTAGTAGAGAAGCTTTTTTTATTTTATTTTTGACATTTATTTTGACATAAGTTTTTTTTTATGCTTACTTTTATTATGTATTATTGTATAGCATAGTTTACATAAAAACATTTAAAGCATTGCAGATGTTGAAATGGAAAAAAAGACAAAAAAACGAGCAAGAATCATAATAAAATAATAAAATAACAATTATTAAGAACACATTAAAAAGTTACCGTGCAGATTTTATTTATAGGTGAAAGACCTTCATTATATACCTGCCTCATGCTGATATTTTTGCTCGTACAGGTCATCTTTCCTTTTGAACATGGCTGTTGTTATCGCTGTGGCTACCGGAAGTCATGTCAGTGGAATAATCGAGTGCAAGTGTGTGTGTGTGTGGGGGGGGTGGGGGTTGGGGGGGGGGGGGATAGCTGTGGGCTTGTTAGTGAACAGGGGACAGATAAGAATGGAAATAAGCGTTTTAGGAGAGATGTGTGTGTAAGTTTCTATAAACAGTAAGCATTGATAAGCAGCAGCATGTGCATTGGATGAGATGAAGAGCTAGTGACAGATTACAGAACAACTGCTGGACCAGCTTTCTGCTTTTTCTGCAGACACACACCCATGACCTCATCATCTCACCTCACATTGTTGCTCATTAATTACAAACTTCATCCCTTACTGTTCATAGTGCTCAAAGCAGCCTCCTTCCTCGTCCTCCTCATCGTTTATAATGCTTCCATCCTCCTCATCCTCACCTTCACAAAGCCGCTGACTCTCTAGTGACGCTGAAGTCTGCAGTGTGAGAAAACAAGTCTGTTTGGAAAACACACACAGTCCAGAACAAAGGCAGGAAAAAGACAGATTTCAGGATTATATATTGATAAGAAGCCTGATTGTCCTGCCAGTGTAATATTTTAGTGATGGAAAGATGATAAACTATATTGTTCATCCACCGATGTGATGTTTATTTGCAGCAGTGATGAAAAGTCTTTATGGGAGACAAAGAGAGAATGCTGCTGCTTGTGTGACACTTCAATAATTCGTTAAACATAGGCGTGTTGTTTTGTTTTGGGTTAGGACCGAGCTCCCAGAGGTGCATCTGCAATCAGATACGAGTACGGCAACGCTGGAGGCACGGTTTACAGCACGCTCTCTAGATTCAGTGCAGTCTGTTGAATATGGAGGAAAGTTAAGAAGGTGTTGCGTTTGGGGTCCGGGCTTTTTGAAGCGGGCTTCTCTGTGAATTCCTGAGAAGCCTGAAGCTGACAGCGATGACATCCTCATGGTGTCTGGTCATGATGCTGTTTCAGAGAGGACTTTCTGCTTGCTTCACATGCTGCATAGTTATTTCCCAGAGGTGTTAGATTGTAGAAGCTGACTCGCGTGTGCCAAATAGTAAATGCTTTTGAGGCCAACCTTCACTTTTCCTGACACACGCCATGAATTCAGAGATGCGTCGGGTTTTAATAATTCTGTTTGCCGCTTTGAGGTTTGCGCTGGATTAGTTTTGACAGTACGAATCATTTGTTTGTGAATATGACATGTTGGGTAAATGCTCTGATTAAACCATCATTTCTAATAAACAATATCATTCCTCTCTGGATTGCAGTTTGAGTTCCTTTCATGCATTGTGTATGTTAAACCCTTTATGGACTGCATGGCTTTACAAGCCTCATCTAAGCTAGAGTTGGGATTTTAAGATATTACACTGAGGTGCAAACCTGCCGCCACATAAATATGCTGTCTGCAAACATGTGAATGAAACATCGTAGCAGTTTTACAGTCGTGTTGCATTCTTTTCTGCATTTCAGATTTATTTGCATGCATAAAAACAGAGGTTTGGTGACGATGCCTGCAGTAAGGCTGGGCTTTTTACAGTCAGCAGCAGCATCTGGTAATTCTGGTCTTTGAAAGAGGTCTGTATCTGTTTTAGTCATCAGATCAATTGGCTGTTCCAGCGGGGGTCCAAAAAAAACGCTGTCTTATTCAGGTGGCAAAGGCCTCTGGGGGATATGGAAGATTGGTTCTTTTCAGGCTGGATAATAAGATATCATGGCATTGCATATAAAAAGCAAGACACTACAGTCAGGTTTTACATGCCATTAAAGTTTTCATAACCTGTTATTTTATGGCGTGAAATCATTCAGGATGGGTGTTTTTTGTTCCCCTCTGAAGCAAATTAAGTAAAATTATTCATTGATATCTTGGATTCTGGCTTCCCATGTAATTGTCATGACATTTCATGAGACCAAGATAGTTTGTGATAACTGCATCTGACATCCAAACAGGAAAACAGCTTGGAAACATTGTATTTGGTCTTTTATTTCAGAGGAATTTTAGCAGAACATTTATTTGTCTTGTCCAGCATTAAATCAGACAGAATGATGGTCTGCTTGCTGTGTTTTTGCTGAGCAAATGTGCTTTGTCACAAGAAGATTTATGTATATATGTATATACAAAGATCTCTCAATAGTATGAATTCTTTATTTTAAAAAAATATTTATTAGAATTTACATATCCTGCTGGACCCGACAGGAGAGAATAGAAAAAGAACAGAAAGACAACAGAAAAGAGAAAGCAAATAGTAGAGCCCCATAGATAAATGAGCAACATATGTAAATACAAATAAGGAAAATGGCTGTTAGTGAATAAACATAAAGCTTAGTGTCTGTGACAACATGCAGAATGTACGGGTGCTCACAGAAATATAAACATGATGAGGTGACCCCGTCAAAGGTCAGAAGAAGGACAGGAGGACCCCCCAACCAGGGTATCCGGCAGCCACCCCCAAACAAGGACCTCAGCCACTCCACCCGGGAGAGAGGGATCCCAGTCAGAGGCAGTCTCCAGAAGGAACGGACTCCAGTGGGCCCAGATCAACAATCTCAGACCCCACAAGTTGCACAGGGCTGGCAAAGCGCGGGCTCAGGGCCCCCAGAGAGCGGGAGCAACCCCACCACCCCCAAAGACAGAGGAGCCCACCAACGCCCGCAGGGGTGTCTTGTTAGCAGAACTGCTTTAAAATGTACTAATATCTGTTTGGAAACATTCAGACAAAAGTGATGAAAAATAAATGAGCTAATATTAAATTTTACAGATTCTGCATGAAATCAGCATTTTTATGTTGTGTTTGTATTTAATAGTTTAATGAAGTTTTTTTTTAAATTATTTTATATATTTCATATATTATGGTTTAAATCCTGTCTGAACAGTCTATAATTATCTTTTTGTCCTCTGTGTTGTCTAACACATATTGAATTCCTTTAATGTACAAAATGTGGCGACCAGTCCAGTGTACCCATCACCTGCTAGTTGTTGGGAGACGCTCCAGAGTTCCAGCTACCCTCATATGGACTAAGCAGAGTAGAAAATGAATGGATGTACTAAATAAACTTACCCTGCAATTACAGGCATAATCCAGTACAAGCCAATTCATTGTGATCCAATTAAAACAAATTCACATTAGTCTAAATAACTATGTTCATACAAGCCAATTCATTAAAAATAATTACCAAGCTAAAGGAAATAGCCTGATTACTCTTCTTCAGCCACAAGCTAAACTACATGTCATTGCTGTGTCATAATAAATGGTAAGTATTTTGTTCTGGTAATAGTCTGCAGATGTTTTTCTTTCACATTTTCCTTTATGCTTCAATCTTAATTAAAAGCTGCTGAGTCATCCGTACCCACTTCATGGTTTAGAGCAGGCCTCAGATTTTCTGGTTTGTTCCAGATAACGTAAAAACTGATTGTTTTTGTTTAGTTGACCCAGATGATCTTAGAAGTCTCAGTGGCTCGTATGGTATCAGCAGATCACGTTTTGGACCAGAACTAGTGTCTTGAACTCCAGCAGCTAAAAATGAATTAGGGGTGTCAGATCTCTACACTTCCCTTGCCTTTTTTTTTGCCTTGGTGGGGGCTCAAGCAGCAACGTCCTGCATTAGTTGCAGATATCTCAAGATTTTTTTAAAAAGATTTTATTAGACAAGTTAAAACTAAAATCAAATGCATGAACACATATTTCCTAAATCATGTTGGTCCCTTTTTTCAACATATATTCTGCAAATGAGAAAAGGATGATTTGGTTATTGCTTGAATATAGTTATCAAAAGTTAGCTCAGACTCCAAAAAGCCCCTAAGCTCTGATTCTGTTGTTTTTAACAATGCTGACTGAAATTTATGGCGACCCGTTTTACTTATGATTAAATAAATAAATACAACATTAAATATATAAATACAAAATTTTGAAATAAATATATGACAATTAAATAGTGAAATACCACATTTTGAAATAAATATATGACAACTTTGTGTTTTTATTTCATACTTACCTTTTCCACATTAGCGTATTTATTTCATAATGTCCTTTTTTTT
>JBAMHX010000006.1:6147995-6163122 GCA_037177515.1 Pseudomugil tenellus | reverse complement strand
GTAGGCACAAGTGTTATAGAGTCAAAGTTCACACTTATTGGCATATGTAAGGAAGGACTGGCTGGACAGACTATGAGCTCTGTCTTCAAAAGACTTAGCTGAAGGTGGCAAGCCTTCATCCATGAAGAGATATCAGCAAGACATGCGGATATTCTCATTCAGACGGATATATCATCATACATGTTATGGTTATATATAAAGCGTGCTTGGTTTTTAAAACTTTTTTTGTTTAGATGGAAAAACAACATCATAAAGGTGGAAATCTAAAGATTATCATGCTATGTAGAAAGTTGAAGTAATTGTGAGTATCGTGTTCAAAAGGTTGTGATTTATCAAAGCAGAGTGCAAACATGCATTTGCAGATCTGACAATGATACTATCTTTCCTCATCATTTTCTGTCCCATATGAGTCTATTTCATGTGAGGTCAGACTTACTTAACAGCCCCCGCTAAAATACATAAAGCCTGAAGCCATGTAATCAGAAGATAAAACTATAATTGCTGTGTAAATTGGTATAAAGCGTGGTTGTGACACAATTAGAATTACACTCACACAGATAATGTGACGACTTGATAGAAAAATACACAAACACATGACCTCTCAGCTGCTTGGATGCTGTGATATTACAGATAAAGATGGCTTGCAAATCAAATCACATCCATGATACACTCAACTATGCTGATAGTTAATCTTATTGAAACATTATAAGCTAAAACAACACATATCAACCACAAAATCAAAGATGGGTACCAGTCATGCATTTTGATTAAGAGGGTAATATGTTAATGTAGCACTGTTAGCATAATTTTGCCTTTATGTTCAACATCTTTGCCATGCTTTGATTCTCCTGCTCTGACAACATTGCAGCCATGAAAGCCCTTCCTTTGGCTTCTGTTTATTCTTTATTCTTTGGTCCAGTGGGCTTTGAAGCGAGAAAGCACACATAAATTACTTTCTGCAATGACTGTGATTGATTTAAACACTGCTTGAAGACAACACTTGCAATCAATTTGGCTGCTCTTGGTAATGTCATGCTTGCTTAACACGGGATGTGACACCCTTTAATCATTTCAGTGATGTAATTCTGGTACTTAATATAGGTTAAATGTAGTTGGTTAACATATATTGCCAAAAGTTTAGGAACAGTAAACTAATTCCTGTCGGTATCTGATTCTGCTTACATGATCTCTACATGCATGTTGAGACTATGGCCTAAACAGGGTAAAGCAGCAATTCAAAAGAAATATTTGTGCATTTCTATTACCCCTTGATTTGCTCAAAACCGAAATATCGCAATTGTAATCTGCTAATGGAAACGCCTACATTTAGGAAAACCCCACTAAAATGTTTTTGGGCTCTCAAGAGTTGTTTTTTCAGACGATTAAATAGAGCAGTTTATTGCAAATGTGTAATGGAAACACAATTTTTTAATATCCACCCCTTTCCTGTTATGATATGGGTGTCACCATGACACAGGAAGCTTGGTTGTTCACTTCCAGTCTTCGCTCAGCCAAGAGGATCTTCATCTGCTTTTATTATTTTGTTGATTGTAAACCGATTGTCATGCCGTGCTCCAGTGTTATAGCCCAATCACCGTCACCTGCCACCAGACTCATTACCCCTGATCACCTGCACTTGTTCCTGATTCCCCTCACAGCACTCTGCTCACCAGTCACTGCTTGGTCGGACATTGAATGTATGTAAACCCATGCCTGTTCCTGCTGCCCTGTTCTGGATTCCCCACAACCTGCCTCCCTGCTCCACATTCGTGCATCCTTCCTGGACTCCTCCACCTTCCTACAGGTTTTCGTTCATCCCTCCTTGTCTCCTAATAAATCCTGTTAACCTTCCGTTTGGCTCTGGGTCTCCATTCGTTACACCGATAGAGCTGCATCCAGATCACAAATTATATCTGGGCTACGAACGATCACCAGCAAATTAGAGGCGAAGGCTAACTAGATACCACTATACAGCTGATGAGACACCTGCTTCCACCGGCACAATTGAAGTGCAACACTAAGAGCCTCGTAAGTACTCTGATTATTATTACAGGTTAGTTTGTAAGGTATCTCTTATTTTTTACTTTTTTTAAACAATCATGCAGAAACATTCCACGATTTCTATCACATTCTTTCTCGTCATTACCCACGCCAGATGTTTAGATTTGTTACTGCGTTGACTTGGCTCCATTTCAGCTTTCAAGACAATAAAGCTTCCCTCCTTTCTCCACAATGATTTCTTATTTTTCCTTATAGCTATAACCCTCTGTGTTTTTATAGTTACAGAGTTCATCGGCACTTGACACACACAAAACAAAGTAATTTACGATGACAACATAGCTAACGTCAGGCCACTAGTTCTAGTCATCTACTCATTCTTTTAGAGTAGACGGATGGGATATTCTCTCTGTTTTGTCTTCTTTTGATAAATGATGCGACCCATGTATCCATCTTTAAGATTTGGTCACTGCTTGAGTAATGGAAATGTAATTTTTAAGATTTTTCTGAAGTAGTAGTACCTTTTAATACTGTACTAATAATTCATGATTGCTAACGCAGGCAGAAGGGGGACACAGACTTCCGCATAACTTTACGCAATGGATCATGGGAATGGTTATCCACCAAGAAAGTGGTGGATATATGTCCCCGAACATGACGTAGGTAGGTTATGTAACCGGTTAAGATGGCATAGTAGGGAGTAAACAACCTAGAAAATCAGAGTTTTAACAGGTTTTAGAAAAGATAATGAGGGAGGATGCCTTAGAAAGGCTGTAGAAAATTTTCCATAGCATGTAGAAAATCCCAAAATAATGCTTCGCGATAACGTTACATGTGCTGCGATTCTTGTAGAATCGCGTCCAGCTGACGAGATTTGCGGCTTATGCGCTAAACACTGTTAGGTGGAAACAGCTGCAAATCAAAACTGTAGTTTTTTAAAAGTTAACAAAAATTACTTTTTATTTTGCGAAAAATGGTAA
This sequence comes from Pseudomugil tenellus, assembly GCA_037177515.1. Lineage (NCBI taxonomy): Eukaryota > Metazoa > Chordata > Actinopteri > Atheriniformes > Pseudomugilidae > Pseudomugil > Pseudomugil tenellus. The sequence goes on along the minus strand of JBAMHX010000006.1, from coordinate 6,160,144 downwards.
AGTAATGCAACTCAGCTTGCCATTACATCACTTCAACAATCTTGTCTGCACTCCAAATGTAAGAAAAGAAAAAAAATCTGTGAAGATATGTTGTCCTTTGGGGAGCTCACCAATCCCAATACCTATATAATATTAGAAATCCCTCAGAACGAACACACTTGCTGATCTTCCAGAGTTCTTACTCAGATGCTGAGCAGACAATCTGCAAGGTTAATAAAAGATGTTGGCTGTTTGCTCACATGCAGCCTCAGAACAACTCAGAAAAATGTGGATGCTGCAGAGGGAAAGCGAAAACAGGAAGACGATAGTTGGGTCAGTCAAGCATGGGGGGAATACTACTAGCTCCAAGTTCAAGACACACCTAAACAATCTGTTTTCAACGGTAAAGTGATGAAATGTGTACCCTAAAATGGTTTAGCAACTAAAAGGTATTGCTGACATTGTTACCTGAGCGGCTTGCAACTCCATTTGCCTTCTCGCTATCCTCCACTTGGCATTTCTTTTTAGCAATCTTGTGAAGGATGGAAGCCTTCTCTCGAAATTTACCTGCAAAGATGGTGGGGTGGGGGGACAGAAAAAGTCACAGCAGTTAAATGTGTTGAGAAGAATCTTCAAAGCCTCTTGGCTTCATCCAAGTCACAACTCCTTTCCTGTCACCTTTGACCTCTAATTGGGTCACATTTTCAAAAGCACAGTGCAAACAGGCCGACGGCTTCAAAACAAACGAGTCACTTAAACAACACTGAGTCAGTACAACATAGCATATCACATACTGATGATCCTGCAATGTCCTGGTCCTTGGCGAAGGCAAAAGTCAGCCAAAAGAAGATCTCTTGTGAAAAGATCTGGCTTTCAGAGGTCAGAGCCACTCCTGATCACACTCATTTCACATCAGAAACTCACAAGAGCTGTCTGACACCACCAGGACACCAAAAACAAACAAAAACATTTCACGTGACATATTAACAAGTTTGAGAAAATATTCAGTTGGAGAGAAGCCAATTCAGGGATTTAATAGCTCTCACCTTTGGCTTTAGTGCTTTAGATAAAGGAGAGGTGATGTGGTGATGCAGAAACCTGCAATGCAATCATGTGCTTCTGGGCTACATAAGAAGCATGAACAGTGGCTCACACATGGCCATTCTGGTCATTATAATGACTAATAACGATTGGCCTCTGAAGTGTACAAATATGTTTTTCATTACATCTCAGTGGAGCTAAGTTGTCAGTAAATATAGCACAGAGCTGAGAAGCTCAATTCAGTTAATCTGTCTGAGCTAGATTTTATTCCACACATCAGAAATGTCTCAAAGACAGGATTTTACCATCTTACAATCCCTGCCAGAGTCTGCCCATTTCTCTCTCTTGCCAGTACCTAGGTGTTGATGCATGCCTTTGTTTTTAGTATTGTATTGCCCTGCTCTAAAGTCTTGCCAAAAAGAGTATTTCTAGCCCACATTTTTTTCAGCAGTTTTAAAATGAGTGCATTGGCTCCCTGCACATTTCAGGATTTATTTTAAGGTTCTTTATTAACATCCTAATAAACTTGGGTTCTTCTTATTTGTAAGAACTTTTTTTAGAATATCAGCTCTCGCCGTTCTTGAGGTTCTGTAGTACCAGCCTTCAAGTTGTTCCCAAAGTCAAAACCTTTGGTGAGGACTTGTTCCAACACTACAACCCCCGACTGCAGAACAACCTGCCAGATAACCTCCAGTCTTCAGAGACTATGCAAGATCTACCTTAATAGCTTTGTTTACAGCTGAAACTTGAATGCATTTAGTTTAAGTCTATCTTATAATGTTTATTCTATCATCATTTTATAGAAGTATTTCCTCCTTATTTAATAATAATAATAATAATAATACATTTTATTTGAAAGTGCATTTCAGGACACCCAAGGACACTTTCCAATCAAAAAAATAGAACAAAAGATATATACAATAAAAATGCTAAAATAAAAACAAAAATAAAAGGCTATTTTATTTATTTATACTTTATTTATACTTTATACTTTTCCATTTATTTTAATAACCACTGATTTGTGTGGCTTTCTGTTTTATTTGTACCCACATACATGTTATAAACTCCTTAACTTCTGTTTCATATCTGCTGCTTTTATTATCTCATTGTTTGATATGTCTAACTGATGTTTTCCTCATGGTGATATTTAATGCAAGGGGCTATACCAGCTCAGTCTGCAGGGTTGTTGCTGTGGTGATTGGCCACGTCTAGGTGGTTGTGGGAGTCCTACACTGCAGACCTTTGCCAGTGTAGTGGAACCCACCCTCCCCTGGTATGAACAGACCCCCAAGACATTGTATCCTCACAGCAGAATCAAGCCAGTTGTTATTATTTTTTTAGTATATCAAATTGTTCTTTCTGTGAAGCATTTTGTACTGCATTTTGTATGAAAAGTGCTTTAGAAATAAAATAAACTTGCTATAATGTATCCGTACTCTATCTTTAAGACTTCCTGTGCATGTTGGCTTTTGCATGCCTGTTGTGTTAACTACTAATCAAACTATTGAAATAAATGCATTGATTTTTTTGCTGTTTTTTTTTTTTTTCATTTAGGAGGGCATGACTGATTTGTCAGTGCTTAACACAGTAACGCATCAATATGGGCTCCACCCAGTCATGTCGACACCGTCTGTGACCTTCTGGCAAAATCATTAACAACCCCAAGTCACTGGCTGCCTCCTGTCTCCTCTAGCAATTTGTGTGTTCCATCTCCTCTCTTTTCCCTCACTTATCCTTCATCTTCCTCTCACTTTGCCTTGTGTTGTTCAGCATCACGCCACCCCTCCCTGCTTATCCCACCGTCTCTAATTTTAAACACATGCAACCGACAACACACACACACAAACTACGCATTTTCACAAGACAGCATCACACATTCCACTGCCTCAACATCACTCACCTTAGGCGATCATTGACAGTTGCTCTTACAGTGAGTGTGTATTTGTGCAAATGTGTGTGTGACACATTATCATCAGGTTTCCACTGGGACAGATCTGATAATGATAAATAGCAGGTCTTCAGTGTTCTGCGATGTTCTGATTAATTCTTTTGTGCGGACGATGATGACTCAGGTCTGACTATTAAAATATTGTGACATAAAACTACCTGACCATGGATGGATTTGTAAACAAAAAGGCTTGCAGATGTGGGCATGTGAAAGGGTCTTCGCCCTTCTTACAAAGGCCTAAAATCATGCGAGTGTGATCTGTGAAGCCATTTTCTTTCACCAACTGTTACTTTTTCTTTTTTTATTTGGAAAGACCAGCAGCACATTGATCCCTCGGGTGTTCCTAGTCAGTAATCCATCCGTGACTACTTCCTATGAATAAAGTGGAAATAAGCTTAAATCTTTCAGGAAAGACTGACCTATTCACAGGAAATTCGGCAGAATTGAAAGCCGATACCTCACAAACTGCTGGGTTTTAGCTATATTTTCTCACAGTTGTGAGTGGGTCTGGCTACAAACTGATTTAGCTTTGTCTTAACCTTTATGATAGTCCAGTAGGAGAAGCTGCTACTCGTGGTGTTATAATTATATATTGACAAAGTTGCACCAAGCAGTAATTATATACGAATAAGACCAAAGAGATGTATAAAGGTTTGTCAGTGTGTTTGAATGTTTACTATTATCAAATGCATTAAATAAGAAACTATTCAGCAATCTTGATGTGAGATCCATTGTATTTTTCACTTAATAATGAAGCTGCTGTAGAGTCGTTAAGAAAAAGAGAGCCTAGTCCTTCCATGCTAGCCTCACTGTTTCCCTGTCAGCTCTGCCAGTTACGTAAGCAGCGGGTGGATGAGTCACCCCCGTTTGCCAAATTCAGCAGCATTCGTCTCAGGTGTGTGCACACGCTGCTGGTGTAAGTGGAACCTCCAAGTGAGCACTGAAGCATGGATGATGTATTTTGCACACAGAAGGATAACAAGAAAAAAAGAAAAAATATATACAACAACGGAGGGAAAAATCTTATATGCGTGTATGTTTGTAGTTTCACCAGACTCCATTATGACAGTATGCTCACAAAATGAAATATAAGCAAGTTATAACTAATAGTTACTTGTTTATTTCCCTAAATATTTATATACATAGATATATGTATATCTACATATATAAAATGAAACACTACACATAGTAACACACATATGTACATATACTCAAAGCAGAAATGGAAAAAAAAATAACCAAAGACTAAAAAATGAGAATTAAAATGAACATTTTAATGGTCACCATGATTTGCACTTATGTCAGTGAAATCCCAGAGAGATTGTCAAGCTAAAAAGCAAAATTGTGCAGACTATGTGTCACAAGCAAACAAAATTTCTGAGCGAGAGGAGCTGTTTAATGACGAAGATGGGGGGGGGGGACCAAGAGGAATGGCAGAAGTTGAACCAAATAATTAAGTAGTGAAAACTTTCAGGCTTACCTTCCTCAGTCATTGAGTGATAATATTTTAGTTTCCCATAAGTTCCAAGCTCTACAACATCACAGCAAAAGACAAGGGTAAGGCAACAGACACACAGAGAAAAGGAAAAGAGTGAACAAGACAAAACAAGACAGGTCTGCTGGATCTGCGTACATCACATACGGTTCAAACACTCACACAGGCACAAGAGGTGACATACAGAGAGACTAAGTCTCTCTGAGTCGTCACTAGATAAGAGCAGAACAAATGAAGGACTGAATTGCAAATAAAACACATCAGAATCTCAGAATAACTCCCAGCCGGTGGCGCAGGTTAGGTAGGGGGGTTTGTAAGAAAAGGAAGAGGGAAGGTCAATATGCCACCATAAAAAAAAACAATAAGAATAATACAAGGTTCATATCAAGATATATCAACATAAAACAAACTGAACAGGAAAGTCAGAAGAGAATATACTGGATCAACATGCAACAAAAAGATGAGTCCTCCTCTCCTCTGAGCGCAAGCTTTTTTAAAAAACTTTGCGGTTCAGCATTTTAATCCCACAATGAAACCCCAACAATTAACTTGATTCCCTTACTGAAGCAGTTCTTCGTGCCACAGTAAACAGACGGTCAGCACATCTGCATGATGAATTAGCCGGGAATTCAGACCTCCAGCAACAGCTGAACGTGAGGCAGCAGAACACAGAACTTGTGCCTCCCACGCTGCACTTTGCCAGGGAAGAGCAGCCAACAGCTTGGTGCTGTTCTGCTCATTTTAGCAATTTAAAACTAGTGGAGAAAAAAATATTCTACTTTGTTTTCTTTTGTTTTCCTAGCGGCGCTGCAACAAATGCGATTTAACTACAGGTTGAATACATACATTTGGGCTCAAATTCATCCAGCAGAAAACAAAGTCCACAAAAGCAGATGAAAAAGCAGGAAGTTCAGCAGAACTAGTCATCCTGTTACATCACCATCATGTGGTGAGTCTGGGATAAAACTGAATGGAAAGACAACTAAGATGGCTGAAATATTCTCCAACGATATTTGACAAACATTCTGCCAATAAGAGTGCTGCAGTCTAAGGTAGCATAACTAGCCGACTGGTAGAGCGGTTCATTACTAAAGTGTGTCTTAAGTGGATATAATGGACAACATGGATGTGGAATAACAGGTGCCATATTCCTAAAAACCTTCCTGCCTTATCCCGTTTAGGACATCCGACCACATCATCAAAGTTAATAATTTGTACCAGAAATCAGGCAAAAGTGTGTTTTAATCGGAGAAAGAATCTTCAAAAGACATGACAGTAAGATTTAAACATTTTAAGCTCATTCAGTGTTTTTTTTAAATAATATAAAAATGCAGAAAAATGTACAACAAACAAACAAACAAAAAATCCCAAAAACGACTGTGCAAGACTTTGCCCAACCAAAGAAGTTTGAGGATTAAGACCTTAGCCTGTTAGTCCAATAGCTTGTCCACACCAATGTTAGGAAAGCTTTATAAACTAATTTTACTCATCAAGGTTTCTCTGTTTAGGTAATCATCCATTTATATCATGTTTAGGAAAAATCAAAGTAGTTCAAAGTAAATGTTAAAGGTAAAAGCTGTTGAGCAAAATGAAAAATGCATAGGACGAAAAGACAAAAAAATCAGGAAGATTTGGCAGGCTGGTTATGTTAATATAGGGCTCTACTTTATGTGTATAGAGACCTGTATTATTCATGATTAAATAAATAAATACAACATTAAATATATAAATACAACAATTTGAAATAAATATATGACAATGAAATAGTGAAATACCACATTTTGAAATAAATATATGACAATGAAATCATGAAATAAGGCCATTTTGTGTTTTTATTTCATAGTGCCGTTTTCCACATTAGCGTATTTATTTCATAATGTCCTTTTTTTTTTTAGGAAGAATGACTTGCTTAGCCAATCAAAGCTGGGGGGTTTGGCTAGTGGCTTGTCCATAGATTTGTTTTCCTTGACCCACTATGCAGTCAGAGATGAGGGAATTCAGCAGAGTTTCTGCAGCTGTTGATGTTTTAGCAGATCAAAAAGGACGGTGATAATTTGTCACTGTTTACAACAGTTTGAGAGAAATTGAGCACCAAAGGCCTGTAATACGAAGCTGGATTTTCGCTTATTGGGCTAACTTCAGGAAATACTTAAGGCTCTTTTCGAAGCTGGCTTACTTTTGATTGAGCTGTATCACTGCAGCAACAGCTGAACTACTAACCTGCTCCGAAACAGATGCCTGAGTTCAGCAGCACAACTAAACGGGATAAGGGAAACATTTATTTCTCACAAACACCGATCGAGGCTTATATCCGTTTTCACTTGTTAATTTGCTGGACTTGGCTGAATATTCCTACCAGCAGGAATGATGACTTACTTTCTTGCTTTAAAAATAAATTTCAGCCTGGACAGACTCATTTTGTTGTGTTCTTCTGCAGCTATAGTTAAATGATAACGTGATCCAGATTTGCTGTGTCAAACTTTGTTGCATGAAATTGAGGACGGAAAACAAAACTTTGGATGAGACGCAGCTGTGCTGCGTTTATGACACCTTGGAAATAATATGCTCAACATAGCGATAACCCACTCACATGGAAGCGGATCATTTAAACAACTGGCAAATAGGACGTAGATAAAACATTCCCAGTAATGTTTGTACTTGAATACAGTGTTCTGACTGCTGCCAGTTTATATTGTTCCATTAATTAATATCAGATGATTTGATGAACTTCCGGAGTCACTATTTTCTGCTTTTGCTGCAGCAACAGTGTTGTTTTTGCCCGAATTATACTTTTAATTCCTCTATTTTTTGAAAATGATAGTCTGCTCATTTGTGGTAAAATACGCTGCTCTGGATTTGTCCATGTTTGTGATCAGTCAGAACCACAGACTGTAAGTCAGAACCTCTGAGCGCCACCTCTTTTATGTGAACGCGCATCCATCTTCAGTGGAAAGTTCTGGGTTAAGTTAGTGAGTTGATAACCAGCTTCGTTGTATAACTTATCCCAGTTCCTCAATGTTTGGCTGAGTCAATCCAGAAAATGGAGATAAGTTTGGGTTTGTAATACAGGCCTCCGGACTATTCAGCGCTATATATTTAATCTGTATGTTTCAATCGATACAGTAAGTGCAGCTGCTTATGCCTTAGTAAATGAGCAGCCAATCATTTTACTGGTTCCGCCTTATTGACTTTGATTGCCAGAGCAAATCATTATGAAATAAATACGCTATTGTGAAAAAGAGCATTATGAAATAAAAACACAAAGTTCCCTTATTTCACTATTTCATTGTCATATATTTATTTCAAAGTGTTTTATTTATATATTTAATGGTGTATTCATTTATTTAATTATGAATAAAATGGGTGTCTATAGAAGCTGGGATCTAAACTGCTTATCTCTGGATTTCTGACTTTATGCATATTGGAAATCCTTTGTGTGAGCACGATAACTCGAACAATTTTTAGATTGTGGTATTCAGTATAGCTGTTGAGGTCTCCAAGGAGACGACCTGTATCAAATTTCTCGATATTTGGATTCATGGTTTCCCCACCAGGTGGCGTTTTATTAATGAAAAATCATATTTTGGGTTATATCTCTGGGACTATTTGTCTCATTGACCTCAAATCAAGTACAAATAAAAGGTCATGACCTCACAATGCATCCTGTCCTGACATCATACCGAGCTGGTTCAAAGTTTCAACACCAGGTGGAGCTTTGACTGAACGTGTGTGTATTTATATCATTGTATTGTGTCTATTTGAGGATTGGGGACGTTTGAGGATAAACCCGTAGCCATCGCTTCTGTCGGCATAGACCTCGTTGTTTGCTTATATGATCTGATCATTTAAAACCAGAAGGGAGCCCAAAATGGAGTCTTGTGGAACTCCACATCATGTTTGTTTGACTAGATCTACAGTTATCAATAGATGTGAAGAAGTTCCTGTCTGTCCAGTAGGATATAAACCAATGCAGAACTGGACATGAACTTTCCACGTAATCATCCAGTTGTTTGCTATAAGTGTGAAAAGCAACAGGGACGTCTTGCAGAACAAGTGGATAAAAGCTGTTTGCATTATCTGACAGGGAAGATGACACGGATGCACAACTTCCTTTACCGAGTCATTTTAGCCATTATCAGTGTGAAACACTACTTTATGAAGTTGTCTTCCGCTTCTCACTCAGCTCTTTTTTAGACGTAATCTTTTTCAGATTAAAATAAGTTAGACACACTCTGGACATCCTCCTTTTTGGTATTTTTCAGTCTGCCGTGCGTATTAGGTCATAAGGTTATCTTAACAAAGCATTTGATCTGCCACAGTTAACACTACAACATTCGAGGATGTGTTTGCTGCTGCTGCTGGCAAATGCACAGATAAATTAGCTACATGTTTGTTTGTGTGCAAAATCTAACCAAATACATCATTTATATTTAAAACAATACATATTAATGAGTTACTGATGTGGATAAAAACAATCCTTATAACTGAAGATATCTGTATTAGCAGTCTAAGTACTTTTATGGTTATTTTTAAATCAGGAATTGCTCTACATCATCTCTGCAGCACAACTTTGTGTTAATGTGTACTTCACTACAGAAAACCTTTAATCAGAATTTAAAAAAGTGCCATGTTAGTCTTTTTAGTTTGCTTTGCACTGAATCAAAGCTACACTGCAGTTTTCTTACAGCTCGCAGTCACAACCTAAAATATCTTAAAGTATTGGTTTTATCATTGAGAGCGCGCACAATCAGAAAACATCAAGCTTTATTCAGTGAGAGAGAAGAACATCTTCATCCCAGATGCGGTTAAAATAAAGACTATAATTTTAGCGAGTGTCGCTTCGAACAGCAGCTGTCTTGTAGTTGTCTCAGAGGCTGAGTAATGTCTTTAATAGGTTTTTGGAGGAAATGCACACCAGGGTAAGATCTCACAGTAATGTCCAGAAAAAGATGTATTTATCTGTTGCAACAGTTTAGTTTTTGTTCCTTTTACTGTAATGCGATAAACCTGATGCTTGCAAAGCATTTTGTTCTGGTTATACAGTTTTCACATACGTGTCACATATCTCAATGATTTCAAACCTAAATATCTTGTTTATCCTCCATCTTTCATTAAATGACATTTAATATCTCAAATGTAATTCCAGCCAACTTGTCCAGACTTTTAAAGACTCCTCATTGGCGACCAGTCTTTGTAAAAGGCAGAAGTCTCTGTGTTAATGGCATTTTGCACTGATGTGGAGACTTTAAACACTAAATCTGAGGTTTATTATTTTTTACCTTCGAGTAGACGGGGTCACCTGACCACAGACATTGCTCAGAATGTCTAACACAGACATTCACTGATTCAAATATATTGACTTGACTTCTCATGAAACCCATTTAGAAGGCCAACTAAACTTGTGTCATTTAAAGTAAAGCTGAACAAACCAACTTGACTGGTTTCACTTTTCCCATTTTAATTCTTCCTGCTGTTTACTGGTCAAAGCAAAGTTAGAAAACGATGCACTAAATGGGCAACTTGGGACAGTTAAAGTCCCGATTTGCTTGCAAACTTGATGAAGAGAAGAAATAAGCACCAGTTTATCCATAAGCTCCTTATGAAACACTTTTCTCATCTTTCAGCCTGATAGATGGAACCTGAATAATTGCTTGGATCTCAGGTGGAGTCTGGCGGCTCTAATGTGTTGAAGTCATTTCTCGCATTGAGCATGGAGTCAGCTGTTGTAATAACGTCGCCAGTGTTAAGCTGGATTCCCACCAGGGCGGCCGCTTATATTAAAAACATATTCCTTCATAGCACTGCATGGATAACTGCGTGTTACGAGCTCTTCGTGTTGCAAAATGTTATTTATTATAAAAGGATGGTGGACAGCAAACAGGACACATTCTTTACGTTTATTTGTGAGATCTCTGGAAAAGCCGGTGCAGGCTCCAAACAGTCCCATGGTATTTATCATTTAGACCCTTTTCATGATTTTGATGTGTGGGTGCAGCTTGTAGTATTTTCTCTTTAACGGATGCAACAGATGAAATAAAACATCAAAAACAAATACAAACCTATTACTCATATTACAGAATGCTCCAGATGTAAATTCCAGGATTTTTTTAATCTTTTAAATGTATCTTCACTTTTTCAGACTAAACGTTCTGAAAACTTATCCAGCACCAACATATTACCTACACTGTAAGTATTTTAGAATACTGAGCAGCTGAACAGACTTCTAGTTTTGTGGAACAGGCTGCTAGCTTGTATGAGGAACTTTTAGCTTTAATAAAGATCAAATATAAATAATTAGATTTTAACCCTGTTGGGTATAAGAGGAAAGGAATAGAACAGCTATGCCCAGTCCTGCAACTTTTAGATGCAACCCTTCCATCACACCTGAATCTAAAGGCTGAAATTCCTCATGCAGGCGTCCTTCAGCCCTGCAGGTGCTAATGAGACATTAATCTGATTGGGGTGTGTGAGACGGGATGCATGATGGTAGATCTTTAGGACTGGACTTTGGCACCCCTGGAATAGAAGTAGGAGCTCTTACTTACGTCTGAACTTCGAGTGATTTTATGAGTCGCTTAAGTTTTTTTTAAAAAAAACAAAAAAAACTTAAGATTTGTTGTTTTTCTATTCAAATGACTAATAAATAAATGTAGATGAGTAAAGATGCAACAGCTTACAAAGAAAACTACATGAGCGTAGTGTTGTCAGCCAAATTGGGGGGGAAATCAGGATCTTGGGACATAACATAACAGTTTTAGTGTAAATAATGTGAACTATATTAAAGTGTAATGTGATCATTTACTGTTAGAATGTAACACAGAAAGTTATGTATTGTTGGAAATATTAAAGAAAAATAAGTTTTATGAAATTATTCTTGTCAAGCGGAAACATTTCAGTTTTTCGTGTCAATGATCAATAGCAGGTGTTGTGTGTGTGTGTGTGTGTGTTGCTTCACAAGCATCAACTACTGTACCAGTAATTGATGCTTGTGGCCTTGCTGTCTTCCAAAAACTAAAAGTAGTCATAAAGGTTATATACCGATGGGATTGGGAGAATTAAGTTCCCGCCATGAAGATGTAGTCGTATCTAGTTTATCACAATGTCCTCCAAACTTTGGCATGATAATCTCTCCTACAGCTTAACCTCTTGGTAAATGAGACTTTTCTGATCTACTGCAGGGATAGTGTCCTCATTCAGAGACAAATATTGTTTATATGCCAGGTTTTCACAATAAAACATATCACGTTATAACATAAGGTCACAGCTCTGTTTCCGAAGACAGCTGAGAAGATTAATGACCATCCACTGGTGTGTTTTTATGAGGGTCGCTGATGCAGCAGTGAAGGCCAACTATCTTCCTGCTAGCGAGATACCATTAGTGTCCAAACCATACTGTTTGTGAAAGCTGGCGAATGCTGACATCATGATGCTTTGTAAAAGCTACAAACTTCTCCCAAGATGAGGATGGAGAACGCTCTGGCAGACAGGATGTCAGATATTTTGGCAGACTTGGACAGATATGTGAAGCACAAAGTTGAACCATTTGTCATATTTTTGGCTGTGATCAATGAAAGAAGCAACATTTCAAATATTTTCCGACTCCGTTAAAGTGTGGATGAGATTTATAATCATTATGGAGTTGCGTGAGATCCACAAGTGCAGATAAGATTGCCAGAGTGCTGAACA
>JBAMHX010000006.1:6119203-6147895 GCA_037177515.1 Pseudomugil tenellus | reverse complement strand
CACATTCCTGAGCAAAAAGATTTTCTAACCAGCTGTAACCAGATTTTACAGCATTGCTGTGAACACTAGGGGTTTGTATCTGGCGTTACGATGTGTATCACAATACTATTTTTCTAAAATAAACCCTCCCCCACATTTTATTTTTAAAATACTCTTTGTGTACAAGATGAATAAATAAATGAAAATCTGCTTCATCACTAAAAATATGCTCATTAAAAGATACATTTAGTTTGCATATCAATATATTGTCTCTTATAAAATATATTGCGATATATAGATATTTTCTTACAGCCCTACTAAACACAAAGCATCATCTGGGATTAGAAGATGAATAAAACAAACGTTCCCCATTTCTGACTCTGAAAGGAATGATGCTTCCTTTTGCATCTGTCACTATGAAAAATTAGCTTCAAGTTAATTTGGCAGAAAATTAAATTAGACCTGTTATTTTAAGAGCCAAAATATCACAGACCTGTGAGGAGTTGGGTTATAAACCCAATTAATCAAATGACAGATTACTGACTCATCTTCTGTAATCGTAGTTTCATTTAAAGGAAACTAAAGAGTGGCTGTGAGAAAAGAGAATCCATCATGGCATCGCAGGTTTTTTTTTTTAATTTACTAGTTTGTTGCTCAGATCCCAAGTTACTGTGACCCCAATTAAAATATGCGACTCCTCCTAAGACCTAATGCAATCCTACTTAAAAGTCTCATGCAAACATTTCACAGCTAAAATAAGGTGATGGTTTTCATCTGCGAGCCTTTTCGATGGGGAGCAGAAGTAATCAAACGCTATAGACCGAAATGACTTCACTGAAAACATAAGTGACTTTATGTCTATACTGAAAGTTATTTCTCTAAAGAGATGTACATCGTCTGTCTGTGACGGCGCTTTCTGAGAGTTTCTTTGTGATGAAGTGCTGTAATTTACCCTTTTCTGGATCCACTTCAGCCTCACCTGCTCCTCCTTAACTTGCTGATTTCTAACGACGATTCCCGGCAGCTCTCAGGGAGGGAGCAGCTTTGTTTAACTTGTACATCCACAGCTGGATGGTTTGCAGTGACGGCTTAGGAGTTGCTCGAGCCTTTTGAAGAAAGTTGCAAAAGAACAACAACTTGCACAGCCTGTCTTTACGTGCTGGTGTGCCGGAGCTCTCGACTGTCTAATACAAGTGTATTTATAGGAATATAGAAGAGAAATCCCTGTGCTCTGCCTGTAAGGGGCTAAGAGGAAGAGTTTCAGCTGAAAGCATGTCATGAATTCTGTGAGAAGACAGTTGGAGGAATAAGTAATTTATGAACTGGAAGCAGTGATACCGTATAAGTTTGCTGCTCTGAAGTGGTGTACTTCAGATTTCCTGTTTTTTTACTTGAATTACTCTGATTATATTTGAGTTCAAGCTGTTTTTGCCACTTTAATTTCAAATCAAGTCCCCCAATTATTGAAGGATTGGGTTTTAGACCAGCTGTCCTTTATACGTAACAGAAGTGTATTTGCGGTATTATATGTAGTATTGTGGAACAGACTGTTCTGCCTCCTCACTCCCATTAGATCAAAGCTGCTTTCTCTTATTTCTGCGTAGGCAAGCTCACGATTTACACTTTCAGCACATTCAGTCTTAAGTCCCTTCTTTTTATATGGCGCATTCTTTGTCAACAATTCATGCAAAGAGGGAGGTGAAAAGGGACCCGATGGTCACGCCATCAGTCCTCTGCAGAGAGTACTCCTGCGGCGAGACAGAAGCTGCTCTGATGACAGCTTTCTGTTTGTTAAACAGCATTTAAAGGAGTCTGTATGGATTAGGAAAACCTTTCTCTCAACTGATGAGTGAAAAAGTATTTAGTGAAAAATATGAGCATGATAGAATTTCTACAGTAAAGGTGATGCAGAAAAGTCTGATACAAATTGCTAAATATATTTGTTTAATGTCTTTTTCTGTGTTTGGATCCTCTTTGATTGATCCATGCATTATTTGGATTAACTTCCAGCATGTCTACTCTAATAGCTTTTTCTCTGAAGGCAGCACTGTTGTTGAGGTGTTAGCTGTGACAGACGTCCTGCTGGTGTATTAAATCAGCCTGATTGGATCAAGGAAAGTGAAGCAGCGGTTTGCTTAATTTACATTATTTAAAGCTTATCAGAGCTTTAACATGATGCTTTAATTACAACCATGTAGACGTGTATCATTGTTTCTGATGATGGTTGATGTCAGAGTCTGTTTGCAAGCAGAGCCATGTGTGGAAAATGGGTAGGTGATCAGAATGATCTGATGGAAAGGGAATTAGGTGGTATAAAGCTGTTCTGCTCAAATATTTAGAATATATATGATTTACCAAGACAAACTTGACTGGAAGAAGCTGTGGGAGCAGAGGATAGTGAATATGACTGGCACAACAGTCAGTATGAAGTGTTCTCGAAGTATGTGTGTGTGTGTGTCCACAAACTGAACTGTTGGAAAAGTGACAATGCTCAGTGATGTTTGATCTTCTTACATGATGATGATGATGATGCACTGGAACGTTTTGCGGACTCTGTTCCTGTTGTCATGACGTAGAACTAATTTCATCATGCACGCTGCGTCTCTATAAATGAAGAGAAATAAGTATAGAAAGCAGAGTCATGGTGTCGTTTTTACTTTTCATCTTGTGCTGTGGGACTAATTGTACGCCCCGTCATGAAATCGGAGTCTTTCCATCATATTTAACAGATAATAAAGGATCTGCTGGGAGGAGGGAAGAATTTTGATGAAAAAAGCTGTAATGACTGTCATACAAAGTACTGACTCATCTAACATGTCTGAATACTTTGGTAAATTATAGAAAAGTATTTGACTTTACATAAATTATTTCAATCATATAGCGTTATAACGTGATGCACGTGAAGTCGTGGAGAAACTGCTGCTGTGCCGTTGGAGGCAGCTACATTAATGAAAGACACAGCAGATGGGATTTCTTTCCACGTCTAAACTGAGAATTGCTGGAATATTTAAGTATGAAGTACTTTGTACTACAACAGCTGTAAAAAATGATGTTTTCAGGTGAAGCTTCCGAACCTGGACTCTGTACTGCACAAACTATTTGCAGGCTGAAGTGTGACTTCTCTCATGTGGATCAGCAGCTGTGTGACTCAGAGTTCCTGAGTGTTAGTTGTTATATATGTACAGACCAGCGTCTGAGGCCCAATTAAAACTACTTTAGAAATCTGCATACGCAAGAGACCTTCAGCTGTGAACTTAGTCCTATTTTAAGAAGGCACAGTGTGCAGAGAGAGGATGGGACTGATAAAGAGCCCACTTGGAGTGTTTGTTCTTTTTGGAGAAGCAAACTGTTGTGGCCTGAGCACGCCTGTCGCCATAGTAACAGTGTAATTTTCTGACACAGAGAAAGGATGATGTTGCTGCACAAACAGACGTCGAACAACTGATGTGGTGTGTTTGACGCATGTGAAGAAAAAAAATGAGTGATTAGGTTCTCCTCCTTTGATCTGCTGGCTCTCTTTGCTTTTTTATTCCTTAATACCTTTTCTCTGCTCCGTGACTGAGCCGGAGTCGCTCTCCTGCCTTCTCTGTCGCAATGAATCCTCCCCGTCTGAGTGTCGGCGTCTCCGTTTCGGCTCTTCAGCTTCCCTCTTATTTCTGCTGCAGTGCTTTGATTCAGGCTGGAACGGCTTTAAACCACAACGGCACAGACGCGGCCGCACTTTAAGTCAGCAACACACATTTGAAAGCGTTAATGTGCAACGGAACAAAAGGCATCAGCAGCATGTGTGCGCTGACATGTGACCTCTGAAGACACCTGAGTCTAAAGGTGTTCTGCAGAACAGTTTGAGCTTTTAATGAGATGTCTCCTCACACACAAACACAATGCACACACTCTTTCTATCCCTCTTCCTGAGTCTTCCCTGCACATTGACACCCACAATCACTTGCATCAGCACAGGGTGTCACAGCAGTAGCATCAAAAGTGGTTGACAGAAGCCGATTCTTGGGGAGCAAATGGAAACGCTTCATGCTGCTGGACATTTTTTGATGCATTCATTAGAAATTGGATTTGTCAACGTGGTCAGCAGGCAGTGCTGACTTCTCTGGTTAATTGATGTGTGCATTGTTAATCCATCGACCGTGGCTGCCTATGGCTTAGCCACACACTGCTGTGCTGCTGATGTTTAATGATGCATGCGGATCTGGAGGCGAGAGAGTACAGATGGTTTCCATCTTCTTGTCATTTAACCGCGTTCATCACTGGAGCACAATCTGTACGCCGAATGCGTCGTGGCTTGCACCCCAGAGGTTTATACGATCATCACATCAAGAAACTGAGCAGATCTGAATGGAGGCGTTACATAATATGCGCCATCAACAGTTGGAGTGAGGCGGGAATGTTTTACTGCGCTGCAAGCCTTTGGGTGCCACAGTTGGAAAATTGTCCCTGAAAGTAATCATTGAAAAGTGAGGGATGGAAAAGGAAGTGAACCCCACCTGGAGGGGAAATGATGGAGATCCTGTGTATGAAAGTGACATTTTTTGATGTCTTTTATTGTCTTCATATCTTTATATGAATGTGGTGATACTCGCCAATGTGCAGGATTTTGTTTCAGGCAGACTCTCACCAATAATACACTTGTAGTCTGAGGAGCATTTAAAAATCAACATTTAAGGCATAAATAAAAAGCTAATAAGCTTTGGAAAAGGAAGAATAGTCAAAGGAAATAAATATACCTGTAAAAAAACCTGAAACAAAAGATTCACATTTTATATAGTTATTAAATAAATGATTGAAAATCAGAAAATGAATTTGGATGTAATCCCTTTATCTCAGGAGAATTAATTTTCCTAATGCAGCTTTTTATCTTCAGTTTTTATATTTAAATGTGTTAACAAGAGAATAATGAGCACACTGAACCATCAACACTATCAACGAGCTAAATAATCTCAGTTTGTCTACAACATTTAATGTGGCTGTATTGTATCAGATCGAGCATGTCTGTCAACAATACACACATTCACCAGTTTTAAAGCAATATTGTTTATTCTTCACATCACATATATGATCATGGCACACTAAACACTCATTTCTGCATTAAAGTTGCAGCTTTAAACTGCTTTAAAACAGTAAAATGAGAGAAATAAAGCTCAGACCTGGATTAAAACACCAATTATGGCTGGAGGTTGAAATACTTGTTTATAGCCATTAAGGATAATACAGATCTGGAGAAAACACAGTAGAGGAAGCAGTTTGTAGGGACTTAATAACCACAAGGAGCAGCATGATTCATGTCTTTGTTTAGGATAAGTAATGGTACTCTTTCTTGTTAGATGAGGGCTCTTTGGACTTTCCACAGTGGCTAAAAATGTTACAACAATCTAATGTTTTAAATAAACACAACAAATACAGATACTAATACATTTTTTTCTTGCATTAAATTTTTGCAGTAATGACTAATTCTTGACCGATGATGACTCTTCAAAAGCAACATTCTCCGTAGTAATAATGTGTTCAAATGGTAACGAGTTTGACAGAGTTTAAAAGGAAAAAAACGCATTGAAAAAGAATTATTTTCTAAATTTCAACAATTTTGTTTTCTGAATCAAGAGTAATTGTAGCCCAACAGAAGTGTGTTAGTCTGAGTATTTCTCATTATTTAGATACGTTTTATCAAAAGAAAGCCAGAAACACGTATAGGTGGTCATTAAAGTAAAGCCATCCTGTTCCAGGATTAGATTGTGTTTTATTATATGTTCCTTATTTTACATGATTATCTTTTTTTTACTCATGCGTTAACAATCTGTTGGATTAAGATGAGCAGCATATGGGTGGCACCTGTTGGAAAAGCAGCCTGGAAGTGGGCAGTATGAGTGGCTGGATGGATCAGATTGGGGTTGTACTGATTGACAGGAGGCTTACAGACTGACAGAGCCATCCATCCTTTCTGTCTGAGTCTCTATGAACCCCATCCTCCTTGTCTATTCTCTCTTTATTTAAGCAGAGGGATTACAGCAAAGCAAGCAGCTCAGGGATTATTGAACAGCAGAAAAGGGATTAGAGGGGAAAGTTGCACCTCAAACATAGCAGCAGACCCCTGTGGTCCAAGTAAGGAAGTTGCTTTCCTGGCTAGCAGGGATCTGTCAAGGATTCAGAGCTTTCATAGAAGGTGCATGAGATGTAAAGTTGGCAAGACTTTACAGCTCTACTCCCGTAGCAAAGATGTTGCAGCTCTATTCCCAATGCAAAGATGACAAAGGAATAAGCAAAATGAAAGCCAACATCATTTATGCACTGGAGTGGTTTAAGTCTGGTTCCAAATAAAGACCCAAGTATGAAAATGTTTGCTTATCTTTGATGTTGAAAGTCATCAAAGCAGGTGTTTGACCTGTAATAAGTAATAATTTGATCTACATTTGGCACAAAAAATAATTCAATTTATGATGGATCTATTATTTCTCCATTGTAACTGCATTTCTTGGTAATAAATCTCTTAAATATGAAAGTATTTCTTTTTTAAACGGTGCAACATTAGTATGGAAAATAAAAACATTTGTGGGGTGAGCAAGCAGAGCTGTGCCCTTGATAAACTATCTAAATGTTCTGTCAAAGGTCGACTTGTGACAAATGCTGGTTGGAAAATGGGATGCTGTCCCACAGCAGTGTGTGACCAAGCTGGTGACCAGAAGTTACCTCGCAGTACTTTGTTTCCTTTCACTTACATGATCCCAAAGAGACACCAAAAAAGTGAAGCTGTTTTCATGGGTGCAACGCACATACTCACTCTGCTGCTCATCCCACAAATGAACTTTTCTTACAAATTAAGCACCATTTAAAAGGGACAAAATCTGACTTTACAACAGCATTAGAGTATTATTGTTACAAGAATTGTGTCAAACTTTATATGAAGTTTGACACAAAAAGATGCTTTACTGCAAGTTTCAAACTGGACTCATTGTCAAATCAAATTTTATTTTTTTAGCACCTTAAATATGACAAGTAACACAAAGTGCTTTACAAATGAAAAACAAGAAATAAAATACAACAAGGAATAAAATATAGAAAAGAATTCAAATTACACACCCGGTCCCCCCCCAAAACCACTTACTGCAGCACATATCTAGACGCACATCCTCTGTCTCCGTCAAGTACTAAACTGTCAAAATAAACAAACCTCTGCCTCGGCACGCTGAGAGGAAACAACATTGTGGTGATCCTCTCACACTAGAGGCCAGCCCTACAGCAACCGCGGTGGGTGCTGCCACCGGCACGGCCACGCCCGGGGGTCAAGCAGTCCTAGCCCCCAGTGCAGAGGATCCCCACGAGGAAAACACTGGAATTAATAAAATCAAAAAACTTTAAAATAAAACTAAGACCAGTTTAAAAAAAAGTATAAAGTAGACTTACTACAATATAAGATCATCTAAAAGCTGAAAAGATAGGTCTCGAGTCTTGTCTTAAAAACAACTAAATTGTAGTATGGTAACCTAAACATCTTAGACAAGTAGCTGATATTTGTTGTATTTATTGAAGATAACGTTCTCTAAATGGTAGCAGAGCTACGTTAGAGGCCAACAAGCAGACCATAAACTGAACAATCAAGTCCAACAATGCAGCTACCTTGACTGAAAATCAGAGTGAGAAGCATGCATTCATGTGTTGAATCAAACTGCACCCTGCTGGGATCAGAGCTTTCACAATTAGGCTGACAATGCGTTTCATTAATGTGTGTACTCCTAATCCCCCCCCCCCAATCAGGCTTTTATCAGTTAATGCTTGTTAGTGCATGCTCCAGGTCTCCTGAGCTTCATCTACCTACACTCAGCCACGTCCTAAACATGTCCATTTCAGTGCTTTCGTTGTTAAAATAAATAAGGATCTTTAGGCTCCCAACGGCAGAAAGTAAACCTGTAAGATCACTTTGAGGAGTTCACCCAGGACTATCAGGAAATGGTGATATTCATAAATAAATGCATAGCTAGGAATTAAAATCTATCAACGTTCCAGCATTAACATACAAACTAATGTTGGAAAGTATAATTAGCTTAGAACTTGCAGGTCCCTCCCTCTCTGCTGTGCTTCAGCTTTGCCGTACTTCACATCCTCGGATAAAATAATTTTCCTTTCAGCTTTGTGGAGATGTCTAAGCTAATGCGAGCAGATGTTTCATTTCCCCCTTCGCCCACCACCCCAAACATGCTCAGGATGGGGGACTGAAACAACCTGATCGATTGCGCTCCTTCCTTAAACAACTCTTTTTGAATTTGCATTATATCAATACAATCATATTGAACTAGACTGGTATTGAATTTTTACTGTCTTTTACGCTGAGAGGAATTTTTGTTTGGAGCTGAAATCAATAAGCTGCATTGGATGTGAGCTGGTTGTTTCACAGCTCTGTCTTTTATACTTCAAAGGATAAAAACTCCAATCAGGAAAAAAGCTGATTCATTTCTGGAAAGACCTTTCATTTGCTGCAGACTGGTAACCTCTGGTTGTGGCAGGAAAAAAAGGTTAGCTAGCCGATGCACGTGTATTCTTCCCACTGTCTCAGCAGCTTCAATCTGGTAAAGATGCTGTTTAAAAAAGAAAATGGAAGGCATTTTCCTTCAGCAGGGAGTCATGAATAATGCAAATTTTATTAAACGGTCTGTTGGAGCAGAGAGAGGAACACTGAATATAAGTAAAGTATTTAGAGACGTGCAAACGTTAGTTTTATTGTTGAATAAAACAGACTTTTTTGGTGTAGAAACTGTTGATCAATATAATGCGATTTCTCCACAAACATTTCCAATATTCAATCTTTAACATTGCCTCCATGGACAAACAGCTGGATCTGGGCGGTTTATTGGCTTTTTTTATGTGTGAGGTCCTCGTGGGCCGCTATCCAGCAGGTTTTATTGTTTCCTGCACTAACACACCTGATGCAAATCCAATGGATCTGACAGGTTCTTGTCAAACTTTTAATTTTTATTCAGCTGCGTTGGAGCATGGAGACAACAAAAGCCTGCTGGGACACCGGCCCTCGAGGACTGGACCCTGACACCCCTGGTTTAAGGTGTGAATTGGCTTTATGCTAAACTTCCTGACTTAGGAAAACTCCTTTGTTTCCTGTCTGGACAAACTGATTAATCCAGATGTGTCTGGCCCAGGTGGTAATCTCTGGCTGCCGATGGTGACGCTAATGCGGTAGTCGGATTAATTGCAGTTCACCCCTCACCGCTAGATGACTGTTTGCAATAGAGAGCAATGCCCATAAACTACCATGTTAAGATGTCCAATTTCACAGCTGAAATAAACATGTTTACAGAGTGCCTCCAAAAACTTTTATCGGTTTAATAGGTCCAATTTTCTGTCACGTAAACTCTGGAGGGGGAGAATCTTTTTCTAACACTTCGCTTTCAATGTTATTTTAATCTTAAATTTAGAGGCGTGTCCTTTTGATTGTGTGTTAGAGCCCTATCACTGGTTACAGCTGCGTACTTCTTGCTGGCTCCACCGTGACGGAGTCCTCTCAGCTCTACCTTTTCATCCATTTTTGGATTTTCCGATAACAACGAAACAGCAAGATGACGACGGTAGGACCCGCCTCTATTGGCTTCAAATCTGCTCTTCAGAAACCTTTGGGTCATGTGACGTTTGCTCTGTCCAGTAATTATATACTGTCAATGGTCTGGCCGTCTGGTTACTGAGGCCAGACACACCTAGATTAATCAGTTTGTCCAGTAATGAAAGACAGGAAACAAAGGAGTTGTCTTAAGTCAGGAAGACGTGAACCTGTGCATAAAGCCAATTAAGAGTCTTTTTACAGCAAAGTAAGCTGAACCTTGATTAAAAAGCACCTGCGTCTTTTATTCAGTAACTACTACATACCTGGTATGTAGTAACGCGCTCAACTCTATACGGAGAAGCTTCATCTGTTACTGTAAAATAATTCTTCTTAAACAAAGATGTTCAGATTATTAGTTGGACTACACGGACGCCTCTGGAAGCCTCATTAAGGAGGAGTTTAGGTTGTAAATGTTTTCTATGTTTACTCTGAGTCTAGAGCTTGCACTTTAGAGAATGTGTTGGAAGGTCATGTCTTATAAAAAGTGTTTGATTAAAAGTGGAATATAAAAAATCAAAAGGGCAACACTTTAAATGAAAAATAGCTTTTCTGTAGTGGGACTTTAGACACATTGGATTTTATTCATATGTGGACGGAGCTCCTGGTGGCTTGTCTGTTATAATTGGTGCAATATGGTCGGCGCGTTAGTAAGTTATTGAAATGACAGAACCGATGTTGCTATGATTATTTGTTGTGATATCTGAAAATCAATCAAAGCAAACACATGGTTACCCTCCATTCAGTTTTTATAAATATGATTATTAATCAAAGCTGCCACTCAAGATGTCCGATAAGGAGGTCAAACATCCATTATAACAAAATACTCCCTTAGATTTGATCTGACCGCATTTCAAGCTGCTTGAACTCTTGATGTCTTCGCTTAACTCAGATTTTAGAGCAAAGACCAGCCGCCAGGGTCAGAGGTGCATTGTTGTCAGCATCTGATCAATCACAAACAAGCTCAGTGACATCTGATCAATAATACCAGTTGCATGACAATCTGGAGTGATTTGTGTGGTGATAACCGCTCAACGTGCTCTTCAGGGCTCGCTGAAAGACGGTGAGGTGTCAGAGCAGATCACATCTCGCTGTACTGGAAGCAAAAAACAAATTGTTCAGACTCATTTGTAACAAGCCAGTCCAATCTCCTCAGCTTCTACTGGTGAACATCTGGAGGCGGCGTGTGGAAAGTCCTGCATTTTCACATGCTACACCAACAAGTCCCAGAGGGTTCTGCGAAGGCTCATCAAGGCAGCACAGTGCATCACTGGCACCCCGCTTCCTGCAGTTTGGGATATTTATCAGGTGTGTTGTTGGTGCAGGGCTGCAAGCATCACCTGCGACCCAACTAATCCCGACTCCCACTACTTCCAATTACTTCCTTCTGGCAGGAGAAACGGGACAATTCTGTCACGCACAATGATACTGAAAACAGTTTCTTCCCTCAAGCTGGTAAAATAATGAACATGGCATGAACTCTGCACCTCTTCTCTCCACCTACACTATTACTGAAGGATAACTAATCAAACCACTGACTGGTCGACAGTAAAAGCCACATGTCAGTACAGCTCTATGCAGTTTGTACTCGCTTTTCTGCATTTTTCTTTTGCCTTAAAGGTGCTATTCCAGATTTAATTTAACCTTCAATGTGACAATAGGGCTTTTTCACATAAAATAATTTGGGAGGATTAAATATATATATATAACAAAGGCTTATAACACTTTTCTGCATGAACAACAAATATGGACACATGCTAATAAAGAGCAGAAATTTGACAACTTTGATGC
The DNA here is from genome assembly GCA_037177515.1 of Pseudomugil tenellus. Taxonomy (NCBI): domain Eukaryota; kingdom Metazoa; phylum Chordata; class Actinopteri; order Atheriniformes; family Pseudomugilidae; genus Pseudomugil; species Pseudomugil tenellus. The sequence continues at coordinate 6,136,515 of JBAMHX010000006.1, read as the reverse complement.
AAAATTCAAAGCAACGGTCAGCTGCTTTGAGGCGACATCCCCTCTGATTGCTTTTGGTATCAACACCTTTGAATGTTTCCCCTATTACTGGAAAGATCATATCTGTGTGTGTTGTTTTGACGTCTTCAGTGTTTCCTCATGGGGACCCACCACGCCGGTAACTTCGCCTGCCTGATATGGCGACTGTCCTGTCTGGCAGGCTGGAGCTGGTGGTACCTGCACGGTCATGGGTGGGCTGGTCCCCCAAAATATTGTTTCCTCAAGCAGTGTCAAATGAAATGTTTAATATATTTATCATTATTTTAATATACAGATGTAGGTCCAGCCTCCACACGTCGACAACACACTTCCCTCTATTGTGATGATGCAACATGCATCTTATTAGAGCCTATATCTTCATTAAAAACTGGGTTTTTACATCAAACTAAACTTCAGCCACAATGAAAAACTGACTGAAGTTACTCTGATTTTTTAACTAGCAGATGTTTATAAGTAAATCAAATGTTTCTCATAAAAAATACATTTAAATAGTCACAATGACCCTGGTTTACACATCATGGGATGATTTGATGGCATGAGATGGGAAGAAACTTTTCCAGTCGTATTTTTCTCCAGTTTATTCTTTTCCACAGACACAAGTACATTATCATTAACATGGCTGTTATACTGCTGGCTAAGACAGAGGAACACTGAGATACTTGTTTACATTACTGCATGAGCTGAAGCCACTATTTTGCATGTGCAAATATATAGTAAAGGAGGGAAGGGCGACGGGTGGGGGGGGTGGGGCATTGTTGAAAGGTAGTGAAATAGATGAGGCAGAGAAAGCTAACAAAGAAAGGAGGGGTGGGGTAAGACTTTAGTGTTAATAGAAAATATTCATCCAAGCCCACCACTTCATGTCTTCTCATACTGGGATGCAGTATGAGAAGAGCGATAGATACTGGGAGATGGTGCTTTAATTAACCACAGCGTAACTGCTCACTAATGATGAATCATTGAAAAGGATTTTCGTTCCTGAAGGTAATGGAGCAAGAATACTGGAAACAGTCCAGTACTAACCGATTCTTCAATTTCGTGTTATTGCCGATAGATCCTGTTAAAAGAATTAAGAGTTTTGTCTGGGGGGGGGTAAGCTTCTCGGGCCTCTTGGCTCAAACTCCCCCCGACTCACTGATGCTTGCAGGTGTACAGCAACACTACTGCAAAATCTGAGTTTAGGCTATAACACCTGATAATGGACTGGTTTCCTTAACGCTGTTGCTAATTGCTTTGGATGGTGTTGCCATGGCAACTAAGCCACATTACTTGCAGTATTCAGTTTCTCTTCCTTTTGATCCAGGCAGGACTCAAAGGCCGCCATGAATATTTTGCACAGGTACACATATGAATATTTGATGTCTGATCTTGGGAGATGTGTCAAATATTTACCAACGTGCATTTTCCACTTGTGCAAACACAGATTAGAAATAAAAAGAGGAAATTTTGCTACCGGAAGTCTCTTATTAGTGCAGCTAATTTGACAGTAAAGTTGCACCATGTGACCATAATAAAGCACCATCCCTTCACACCTAGAATAAAGAATCTGCACGCAGACTAACCTTTCACCATGATCTGTTTGGGTTTGAGGAAATGTGGACCAACTGTTTCAGAGACTGCCTTTAAAATGACACAAGTACGGCTGATCTGGCTTTACCGACTATGACATTGGCTCCACTTGGGGATTTAAAAGCCAGACATGGATTGAAGAACAGATCTTTTCAAACAAAAACAAACCTTGTGCTTTTACTGATACAGTAACAGAACTTTCTTCACTTTGGTGTAACTTCAGATGGTTTAGTCATGTCTATCTGTGCTTGATATTCATCCTTTATTGTGCTTTCCGGATTATTTATAAAGAGTTGGACTAAATAGTTACTGTATTGTTTTCACCTTGAAGAAAGTGAGTCTAAATACTAGCAGCAATTACACATTCCCAGAATGCACCAACACCACAAAGATTGATCTTACTAATAGGAAGAAAATGAAATGGTTGTATTTCCTCATGTTTATCTGAATCCTGCACACTGTAAAGATAACATCTAGTAGTTAAAATGTAATATTATTTACATGAATACAATATGAAGCAACAGCACTGAAAGAATTGTGGCCTTTAATTCCACAAGATGACCTTGTTAGTAACATGATTAGCTCACTGGTAGTGCAACACGTTTTAAACTGTGTCCACTGCGGTGGAATGTATCACCACTTTAACATAATGCATCTAAAAATATTGATGTCATTGTAGAATTTGATGTAACACTGAGCTATTCACTACGACTAGGAATTAAAAAGCTACTAGAAAATTCCCATCAAACTATTTCAGACAATCCATCAGGTGTCAGGATATGCAAAGGACTTTCATTTTGTGCAGGTGGTCTAAATATGCACAAAATGGGGATTACTAAACAAAGATGTGCTTTTCCTCCAACTCAATTCTACCTCTCTCTATTTTCAGCATCGGATTGTCGGATATTACTTCCTGATGGCCCTTCCCTCCACCTCTGCCTTCTCGTTCTACTCCTCGATTTCCAGTATCAGGTCGTCTCCCTCCAGAGAGGCGTCAGGTGATACATGAACAGCCTTAACGGTGCCAGACATGGGGGAGTTGACCACGGTCTCCATCTTCATGGCAGACAGGACACACAGCGGTTGACCCTTTTCCACCTTTCAATGTAAAGAGAGTTAAAAACCAGTTTATATTTAAGTAAGTAAGAAGTAAGTAAATATTTCATTTTATGTTGCAGGTCTTTCACCCAAAAGAAGAAAATTAAAATTTAATTTCTGGTTAACAAACAGTTCTGGTGAAAGTGACCAAAATACATCTGAACCACATGATGTTGCTAATGAATGTTTAATTAGATTTATTCTGTTCGATTAGACAGTCATATGGAGAAGCAAGACTTCATGAAATCTGCTGATCAAGTTGGATATGTTACTAAAAATGTCGTCATGAACGAAGCTTATGTACCCAAACAAATGGTTCATTAAGCAGATAAAACAATGTGCTTTTATGAAGCACATCAGTATTTAGTTCATTTGGATTATTGGCAATTTAAGTAAAGAAAAAGCCACAAAGATTAAAGGCTTGAGTGAAATTTTCTCCTGGTATTCATTAATATGAATCCTACTCACGGTGACAAGATGAAAATAATTAAGCACTGGGCTGAATTAAATCACGAAACAAGATCATCTTCTGTTCTTTTAATAAAGGAGACACTAAAACTACCAAAGCTCACTTCCTCCACGTTTAGAAAATTCCACTTGCTGCCAATAAGACACCTCAGGGTCATTTCAGTCATAAAGGAACCTTTTTCAGCATTAAAGATTATTTAACTTGACTTCAAGCATTGGTTCAAGTAAACATATCTATGGCCTTCAGAAAAACTGCTCTGCACAAGCCTTCACCGTCCATTCAGATAAAGGTTCATTTCCTTTGTATATAAAGCTGGAGTTGTACAAGTGGAAATCTTTTAACATAAACTAAGATGGAGGAAATGTAATGGTTTAGATTACTTCACTGCCCCAAACACTTGCAAAGTATGACTTCTGCATCATGTCAAGGAGCGCTTAAAGATACTTTTAAAATAGAACAATAACTCAAGTAAAAGGAATTGAAAGTTTGAAAGCAGCTGCAGGAAAATCTTCAAACATCTGAGAAATGTGGGGCATTAGTGACTAGAGATCAGAGATGCTGGACAATCCGATTATTCCAGATGTGTCTGACTTCAGTAACCACAACGCCAATGGCCAGATACAGCTGGATTAATCAGTTCATTCAGTAATGACTGACAGAAAACAAGGAGTTGTCTTAAATTCAGGAAGTAGTGGAGCTGTGCAAAAAGCCAAATGGCTTTGCTGACCTCCTATAGAATACATATGTTTTGCTATATTTGCAGTTTCACAGTCTATGCATTTTACACTTTATACATTTTAACACTCATTTCTTACTGCAAGGTCTCTACCCGGAACTGGGAACGGCTTACAATAGCTTACTCCCAGCTCCTCTCACTCATCTGCCCCGCTGGCACTGAGCAACCAGAGCCCCTCTCATCTTCCCGCCCAACCCATGACGTTGCCTCAGACAGAGCACGTGTCCTCTATGATGTAGTTTAAGTGGAGCGCTAAAGTTTTCAGGTAAGGGCGGGTGGATGGAGGGGTGAGGTCACACGGTGGCTCTGACTAAGCCACACCCTTCTTTTCAAAGCAATAAAGTACATGGATGAAAAATTAAATTACTTCGGAGATCGTTTTAAAGTACAATTTACACTAATATACGGTTAAAACTCATAAAAGTTTAATTTACTGTGTTTACGAGGAGCAAAGAGGAGAATGTAAAGGATAAAAAAGTTGTCAATATACTGACCTTGGATCCAACTTTCACTTTGACCTCTAAGACTTTTCCAGGCATGGGGGCTCCCACCTGACCCTTGATAGACTTCTGAGCCTTAGGATGGAACTTCATTTCCTGGAAAGACAGACAAAATAAATCATCTCTCCAGTCTGTCATTCGGGCAAACATAGCCACATCCTATCTCCATAAACCCCATCAACTATCCCCACTGTGCATCTTTCCCCTCCCTCCATGCTTCCTCCGTACCTTCATGGCAACTGTGTCTTTTACCAGTACAGATCTCAGCTGGCCATTCAGCTCGAAAAACACTTCTCTCTGTCCGGCTTTATTCAGGTCGCCCAGCGCCAGTGCCTTGATGTGGAGGATCTTCCCTCTCTCCAGCTCCACCTGAGGACACAGAGTGTGGGGGAGGATTAGAAAAGGGAGGGGACAAAAGAAAAATTAGAAGAAGCAGAGTGTGAAGAAGGAAAGGGACAGTAATTAGTTTATGTGAAGGAAGTGGAATTAATACAAGTTCAAGAGAGGCAACAAAAACAGACGGCAGAACCCTCTGAAATGAAAAAAGTGAAGCTATTGAAGTGAAACGTATGTTTCCTTTTATTTTCCATTAATTTCCACCTGCAGAGAGCACGTTTCCCAGCATTAACTTGTAATAATGGGGTTGGAACATTTCTCCAGAAGTGCTTTGCATGTCAACTTTAATGTCATCACATTATCAAAAGCAACATTTATCATAAAATGCTGCAGTTTCCAGAGAGTGAAAATTTTAAACTTACAAAATCAAATTCTGTCATTTAGGAAGCATTAGGAAATGTGACAAAGCCATTTTAATAGATGTCAATGTCTGTAAAATTTATCTCCATGGCCATTTGTCATTTTGATCAATTATTGATGGAGGAATTAATCTTTAAAATATATTTGTTTCTGTAAAGAAAATCAATTTTCTGCTAAAAAAAAAAAAAGAAAAGAAAAAACAATGGAAAAATCCTATAACAGTATGAGGAACACTGCATGGATGTATAGATACCTCAGAGCTTCCCTTTGCAATCAGGTGAAGTCAAATAAAAACCGCACAGTACTGAATTATAGATCCTGCTCCACTCTGCACTACGGTGTGTTTGTTTTTCTCTCACTAAGTTACAAATCTTTGTCAGAAGTTTGTCACTACAAGTTTGGCTTAAAGATGTAAAAGACTCCTGTCTGTCTTTTACCTTCTAGCTGAGCAACATTAGTGAGACAACTTAGTGAAGACTGCTATTTGTTTAGCAGTTAGATCTGTTGTAGAGAGCACCATGACAACCCATCAACCAAATTTTTTAGGACATCCGAGAAGTAAAACCTGTATAGACAGATTTTGTCCTGTTGGTTACAATCTGGTTAAGTGCTGCGGTGGGTGAAAATGTTTTGCCCTAAAACTTCACTTCACATTTTTTCAAAAATAGTTTCATTTATCAAAGATGGAGAATTTAAATTGGGACTCCAGCTTGGACTTGTACTGGAATCAAGAGAAATCAATAGTTAAAAAAAAGCATTTGTTTACATAAAGGTGAGATAAAGACTAAGAACTGTTTACAGATAAAAGCATAAACATATAAAAGTTCCAACATTTTAAGAGACTGAAGTTACAAATAGAAATTTGGACCTTGTCCTGGTACAAGTAAGAAAGAATGACAGTGAAGCACCAAAATGGATTCTTTAATTATTTGGAAAGAAAATGTAATGGCGTAATGTAATTTGAGTTAATTATTTCCCGGAACGAGGAGTGCCACCGACCTCCCCTAGATGGATATCCTTTGTGTGAGCGCGATAACTCAAACAATATTTACAATTTGATTTTGATACTCAGTAAACATGTTTAGATCCCCAAAGGGACGACCTGTATCAAATTTCACAATTTATGGATTTATGGTTTCCCAACCAGGTGGTGCTTTATGAACAAAATAATCAGATTTTTGGCTATATCTCTGGAACGATTTCTCTCATTGACCACAAATCAAGTGCAAATAAAAGGTCATGACCTCAGGATGCATCCTGATGTCATACCGGGCTGGTTTAACGTTTCGACACCAGGTGGAGCTTTGTGATTGAACATGTGCTTCTTTATATTATTGTATTGTGTCTATAAGAGGAATGGAGGATTGGGGGTGTTCAGGGATATACCCCTAGCTGTTGCTTCTGACAGCATGGACCTTGTTTATTTTTATTCAGTGGTGTTTAATATCTCGATATGACCAAAGTTATTACATTGCCGGTTGGGGCTGGGATGTACTTGCCCGTGTACGCTTGCTACATCTGTGTGGCCAAAACGTTCAGTAGTGCAGGCCACCACTAGGGGGGGCGTAACGAGTCAGCAACATCTAGCTGTTAACCTATCTGTTGCTAACTAAGCACGAGTGTTCGTCACATTGCAAGGAATAATTCTAAAAATGGCGGTAACTGTGAAGAAGGCGCAAAAGTTGCTCATTATGATTATATCTGATCTTGTGTTTACGCTTGTTGTTTGGACATTACCTCACATCGACCCGAGCAAGAGATACATACATTGTGTTGCCAGCGGCAAGTATATCCCAGCTCTTAGACCTCAAGGTAGAGCCATTTTAAAAACCAGGGCCCATTTTAAGTTTACACAAACAGAAACAAGTCACATTAAACACCTCTAATGTATTCCTGAACCTCCCATTAATAATCCAAATCTCTGTTTATGATCAAAGTACAAAAGATTACTTCAGTAGTCTTTCTCAACAGTCTTGTTTACAAGGATTGTTTTTCATCAACAAGTCATACTTAAATGCCAGCTTAAATATCTGAGCAGTATACCAGATCCATTCATACCACCATGACTCCTCACTGTGATTTTCTGCTGATTTTAGCCAGTACATCTGTCGTTCTGGCTGACTGGATTCAGAATCACCAGCTGATGTCAGAAGTAAACATGGAGCAGTGTTGCGGTCCTGTGACTCAATGAGCTAAAAAAAAAAAGCTAAAACTGTCGTCTCACATATTTAAGAAGACTTAATTCTCAAGTCTAAAATTGAGAAAGCAACAATTTAATGAGAAAAGGGTTGAAGAGAAACACAGAGAAGACTGAATTTCATATTCATCTGGTTTCTTTTTTAGCTCAGCAGTGGTGTTTTATGTTGTATTTGGTTACTTAAGGTCATATAGTGGATTCAGGTATATGTGGACAGCAATGAAATATTTTCATCTGCTGCTTCTACTTCACTTTCATAAACTGAGATGCTCCACTGACTCCAGATTGTAAACATGGTGGTCACATCTGACTTGATCAGGTCGGTCTCCACAACCCTGATATGTAAGCAGTTTGTTATTTTTTACTCCCAGACAGTAGAAAGAGCTGGTTCTTGCTCGGGTACTGGTTCAAAACCAAAGAAACACTTTACTAGAAAAGCTCTGAAAGTTTAGTTTCTTTCCACCGGCATCTAAGATCTAAATCCCCAAACTGAGAGTGTGGAGGATATAATGATTTCATCACGACAGCCACCGGTATTCTTCGTGTAAATGCGAAAACCCAAACAATTTTGACAATTGAATTTTGATGCTTGGTATACATGTTTAGCTCCCCACAGGGACAACCTCAATTGAATTTTACAAATTTTGGATTAATGGTTTTCCTACGAGGTGGCGCTTTCTGCACAAAAAAGGGGAAAAATAAATGAATAAAATAAACATTTTTGGCTATGTCTCTGGTACTATTCATCTCATTTACCTGAAATCAAGTGCAAATAAAAGGTCTACTGTTTGCCAATGTAGTCTTTTACCTTCATCGTCCTGGAAACAACAACAAAGACTTTCATATAAATTCTGATCACATCCTGTATCGTAGGTCTTTGCTAACTGGACTTTAATTCATCTCTGGTCGCTTCTCACCCGTCTTTCTCTCAGTTATTCTATTTGTCCAACTTTTTCTCTCTGGCTTTCAATCTCTAGGTCAGTTCTCCAGTGTATTGCTGCTTTTTAAAATTTTGTTTTGTTATTTTGATTTCTGCTTCTGGACCCACTGACTCTCTTGCCATTATCGGTTTCCTTCATCTGCCCATTTCAGCTTCTCTTTTATCTGCTGTCCAGCTTTCTCTCTCTGCTGTGTTTATCCACCTATATTCCACGACCCTTCCACTCTCAGCCTCCCTGTTTGCCACACTGCTATCTTCTCAAGCTGCTGGGTCCCCATTGATATTCCAAACTAAGTCTCAGTGCAGAGACAAAAATACAGCCTGCTGCACATACACATTGATCTCCATTTTATTCTGTCTCCCTTTCTCTCAGTGATCTTGCACTTCATCTGTTTCTTGCACTCCTCATCTGGTAACAAACACTTTCTTTGCATGTGTCTGCTTTCTCTCTGGCTGTTAATCTTCACCGCTAGCAGTTTTTTCGCTGCAGATTCTTTTAAACTGAACTTCTTTCTAGTTTGTGCCGTTTTGTCAGGCACCAAACAACAAAACTTCTTTTTCCATCCGTGCTTTCTGCACTGTCTTCTCATAGCTCCTCCTTTTATCCTCTAAGGATAATTTTATCTGAGTATACACAAGGGCACAAAGGAGAAGCTTTTTTAAAATTGTTCATTATAAGACAGATGTTACTGATAATTGTGAGAAAGACAAGGTAAAAAAAATTAAAAACTATTGTTCTGAAGACTGATCCTCCTGGTGTGATGTCTGCTTTGTCTCCACCAGTTGTTCCTGCTGGTAATGTGACGGTTGAGCGACAGTGGGAATTGCTGTTGTTGCAATGAGAACATGACAGAATGAAGATAGCAGTGGAAACTGAGACGTAGTTGAAGCTGGCTTCAATGTCGGGGTTGCCTTATCTCTTTTTTCCAATGGTGGTGTAGTTTACTAGAATTACGCTATGCATTAGGTTACCTAAGCAGCAAAAAGTGACGCCAATGCAGAAGTGTTAAAATTGCTGTTCTCTCCATCCACTTGGGCAGGGGTAGGCAACTCTGGTCCTACAGAGTCGCACCCCTACAAGTGCTGGGAGATTCCCTGCCACACCACAGGTGATACACATCAGACTTAATTAGAAGACTTGCGCAGAGCTTGACATCGGCTGGGTCTCAACTCAGGGTCTGCATACTTTGAAGTGTGCAGTCGAAGTGCGCAATGCCCATTGGTCATACTGGAGCACCAAGTGCTGCCCCAATTCAAAGGGTACTTTGAATCTGCACTTTGAAGTATGCAGACCCTGAATTGGCTTTATGCACAGCTCCACTACTTCCTGACTTAAACCAACTCCTATGTTTTCCGTCTTTCATTACTGGACAAACTGATTAATCCAGGTGTGTCTGGCCTCAATGACCACAACAGCAATGGCCAAGCACACCTGGATTAATCAGTTTGTCCAGTACTGAAAGACAGGAAACAAAGGAGTTGGTCTATGTTCAGGAAGTAGTGGAGCTGTGCATAAAGCCAGTTGAGACACAGACAATGTCAAGCTTTGCACAAGTTTGCTAATTAATTCTGATGTGTGTCACCTGTGCTGTGGGAGGTAAACTCCCAACAAGACAGAGCAAATGTTCATAGACTTACATGTTAAAAAGACCAACTTTACAACAGAAATAAACATTTTTACAGCCTGGTACAAAAAAATATTCAAGGCTTAATAGGTTGAATTTAACTTTGAGCAGGGTGATTTTTTTATAAGTCATCCATTTAGATATAAATTAATCTTGAAATTAAGCATAATTAGAGTCTTTTTGATTCACAGGTATATATCTGTGACAAGAAGGCAGAGCGTATCACAAACATGTGTTTTAACCAGCTAACAACGCCCTCCAACCTCCGTCAGCCGGTTAGCTCCAGATAGATCCGAGTTAGTTCAGTTAGCTCTTAGCTACAGGCTGTTCAGCGTTTCATAGACATCAATCATCCACCCCCACACTAAAAAGCCCCCCTTTGCCCATTTTTGTATTTTTCGGAGCAATGGCACACTTAATGCTGCCAAAATGGCGATGGTAGGAACCACCCAACGAGCTTCACTTTTGCCTTTTGGAACCCTACTGGGACACTCCATAAATCAGCTTATGAGTCTATTTGATGAGGTTGGATGCAAGAGCCGTACATGTGTGCACATCAAAACTACGCTTGTAATATCTTCAACTTGTTTTGTTGGGCATTTCTTTATTTGTGAACAAATCTTTGGTTTCCGTGCCTGGTGTTAATTTTTGTCACGCTTCAGAGCTGGGTCGTTAAAGGGGCTCAAACAATAACGGCCAATACAATCAGATTATTATTCCATTTTTAACACTGTCTGACAAACTGGTTTTATAGTTTTTGAGTAAATAGGATTCAACTTTAATTCATCCAAAACCTAACTAGTCACAAAGCTGCCTCCTGTTTTGCTATCTGGTACCACACTTGTGATTGCATCCCTTGTGCATTATGCATATTCCATATCTCAGCAATACATCTGTGGAGCTCTCATCTTAATAACCCTCATATGCTGCAAGCATTTATCGAAGGAGCACCCTTGAGCACTGAGCACCAATCTTTCCCAATCATCTGCTTATCCATTCAGAGCTGTAATATCACCGACTGAGACACATTTTACATTATGCTTAGCATCCAATCTTTTAAAAGACTATAAATGACTTGTCACTTGTGGCAACCACAATGAAGCTAGGAGTTGGTGTCTGCGCACATTAAAGGTGACATGCTGTGCATCAATTTGTCCATGTTTTTGAAAAATCTGTCTGCATATTTCTGTCAAATGCAATAAATACCAAAACTGAGTCATTCACCAAATATACACAGGTCAATGTTTTATTTCTCCTGTTTGTGCCTTATGTACGTGTGGGTGAATGGCAGCAATAGAGAGAAATGTCGCCTGTATGTAGGAGTATATTTGTGTACGTGTGTACTACTTAGCATTTCACTGTTGCCATTGGCTCATCTACATACCAGAATAAGCAGAGAGAAGCAACAGTGACACACAGTAATCTGCACAACATTTCTGACATGACACATCGAGATAACTTGAAGTTTTTCCGGCTTACTTGTTTCATGCCATGATTTTGCAACTAGTTTGAAATGAACTCCTAAACAATGCAAAATGATTATTGCAAGAGCTTTTATATCCAATTCCCACAACATCAACAATTCCATCATTTAGGTGTTGCGCAGCACTCAAAGATTTGGTGCTTAAATCTGCATGGAAATCACTTTAGCTCCCAGGGTAGCAAAGCTTACTATCTGCCTTTGTCTTGCTTTGACAGGGTCTTTTGTAGCTCCACGATTCAGCAAACACTGCAAAAATATGCCCTGCTCAAACACCAGAATAAGATGCCTATTAGGAACACCTAATAATTACGAGACAATCTGTCCACACACAACCACCTACGCTGTGTTTTCCCATTTCACCTGCATGCAGCGTTTCATGTAAGCAACCTGATTCTCTCATTTAATGATAGATTTTTATGCTGTAACTTTCTGTGCCTCCGAGTCCCAGATCATCAATATGACAAGATAGAAACCTCAGTTATCAAAATTATGGACAAATGTGGGACCAATGTATTATGTATCAAATGTCCTTTATGTTGTCTGTGAAGTGTAGTTTAATACTTTATTTCAAGAATTTCATGGACTAACTAAGTAAAAACAATCTTATGTTTTTGGGGTTAAATTACACTTTAAAATATGCAAATTATTCAATCATAAAACACTCATTAAATTACATGGAGTTAAAGGAAGTGATCATGTTTTAACAACATAAACAGCTAAAATAAAACAGATTAAAAAGGAAAAAAAGGATCACTCATTTGTAATGTTTAAGCCTGAGAACCATTCCCATGCCGCCTTTAACAAGAGATGCTTTTAACGTGTGTCTCCATTAGCGCTCCTAATCGGAGCTGATCTGGTGGAAGTGCCCGTCATCAGGACAAAAAGGTGTGTTCAATAACACGGCTCTTATCGAGTGAAGATTAGATGGTCAGAGGTTCATTTGACTTGAAAGGTGCAAATGAAAGATCATGACCTGAGGATATCTCATATGATGACATTAATTTTATACAGTTCCAAATTTTCTCGCCAGGTTGGTAAGCTTTAGTGTACATGTATTTGATTATTGGAGGAAATTGAAGTAGACATAAATAGACATTATCAGTAACACAGTAGAAAAAAAAAAAACTAAAAAAACCCCAAAATTACGAACACAGCAACAAATATACGTGTGTGTGCATGTGTGTGTGTATTTACTGAACATTCTGGGTAAGTTGCATTGATTAAACATGCAGATGCTACCGCACAACCACCTAAAATTTAGGGGTGGACCAAGAGGGCTCCAGAGTTTGGAGCCTCCCAGGTCACATGGGTGAGTTCTTCTGCGTGCGAACGTAATACTTTTGTGTGCGCATGCAATACCTTTTGCGTTCCCTCGCAATAAGCTTTGCGCTGCCTTGTAGTAAGGGATCGTTTGACAAACACTGATTACATGTATATGAAAGTGCGCACAGGCTGTTAAAGCTGTTTCTTTAGACGTTTATTGTCTACATCTCTTCTTATCATCAAGTCAACAAAACACGCACATGCATGTGACAATATGTCCATGTTAACACAGGAAGCATGTTGTGGTGCTTTAACAGAACTAAAAGACCAAGAGATTTGCTGTAATTAATGGCACCAAGCATGTTACTGATTTATGTTTCATGCTGCTTCATGCTGTAATGTTGCCATTGTGTCTAATCCTACATTATAATGGAAGAATGTTTTTCTAGATTTTTAGACTATTTTGTCTGCGCTCTTCCTCAGAACCATCTGACAGCCGATGTCACACAGAGGAAACCAGCTTTATTGGCCTAAAGTCATTGAAGAAGAGAGTTAAAAAACACAAATGATTTAAGAAAGAAATCAGATCAGAAAACGCGTTAAGAAAAACAGGGATGAGGAACCTTTATTCTTTCCATCTGGTGGCCAAACTGCAGATCTGTCAGCTACATCATTCATCAATTCGCCGCTTCTGATGAAGAGTGCCAACAAGTAGTGTGTCATAATAAAAATCATATTCTCAAAGCAGTAAAGGAGCAACATCTTTGTACCATATACAGCAAACCTCTTTTTCTGCACTTGTAATTAGTTTAATCTAACAGCTAATTCTACTATTAAACAGACATGAAAATAAATGGAAACTGGAGTTAATTAAATATTCGCTAACTTAGCAGACTGTCAGGTTCATCAGGCAGGTTAGCGAGGTTGCTTATTGTTCTGGAGAATAATGAAGACTTTCATTGTGTCACACCGTTTTGTCGGCACTCGTCATAAGAAGTGATCTGACTGCTGTGACATGTCATTTATCAGCTGTTATTTGTGAATCTGATGGATCTGACAGATCCTGCAGATCTGCCTCACTCCCTTTAGGTCTCTGTGTGAGAACATAAAAGCTTCTCATCCCCGTTCATGGTGTTGTTGATTTCCTCCTTAATCATTTGTAGGCTATTTGTCAACAGATATCTAATGCATTCATCTTTTATGATGTAGGCTCACTTTTATAGCATCTTCATTTTAAATAATAAACAGTAGGCTACTGAGCAAGTAGCTACATTTCAGTCATATATGAAAATGGGAATATAGGCCTATTTAATATATAATCAATAAATCACATTAACTGAACTCTACAGACTAAACAGACACATCACTAAAGCAGCAACATGCTTTATAATGCGCCTGATTACAGCAAACTTCTTGGTCTGGACCTGTAATCAATCAGTTAATACACAACAACATACTTACTGTGTTAACATGGACATGTCAGGTGTGTGTGTGTGTCTTGACTTGATGCTGAAAAGGGATGAAACTGGGTAAAAAACTTTATTGGACTGTGTGATTTCTGCTTGACATAGAAATCAGTGTCTGTCAGACGATCCCTTACTGCAATAACAGCATATTGCGAGGGAATGCAAAGCATATTGCGTCCGCACGCAAAAGAAAAAACCTACGCCACGTCACCTGGCGTAAGTTGTTTTTACACCATTTCATGAAATTCAGAAAAGCTGTGTTCATCGGAAATTGTGGTAAAATCAAGGGCCACACAATGAAAAAGAATACAATTAAAAGTATCTGGAAACCAGAGAAAAATAGATCCACATTTCATGACTGGCTTTTAAAGTTTACAAACTGTATTTAGCCAAAGGCAATGCTAGGAATCGTTTTGTATTTTCTTTTTAATGGCGAGACATTTTTACTGAATATTTAATCTATTGCATAGCTTAAAAAAAAATTCAGTTTACAGTGATGAACTGCTTCAATCCAAATAACTTCAAACTAATTGGAGAAGTGATGGTGGTGGTGTTGGTGGGGGGGTTGTTACTCCAATGAATCAACCCAGTTAAAGCTGAGGTTTTTTTTTATTATAATATACTATAGGAGTGCTCCTGATGCCCCACATTGAGCAAGAATCAATTAGGAAATCAGGAATTTTAAACAGGAAATCAGTGTAGGAGGAAGAGATTTATGCTGAAGGTGTAAAACTGATGCAGATACGAGGCTTCACTTATCTATTATACTACTACATGCAAATTCAGATCTGTATACAACAAAGAGTTTCACATCTAACCAGCAAAAAGAAAAACCCTGCTGGCAAGGAGTGACTGACCCTGCAGCAGTCTGACACATTTATGCATTATTTACAGAAATGTGTTTAGAAAAGGTTGATTTTCAAACATCTTTAGAAATTATAATAAAGTTACATTTTGTATTTATATGGTGTTTGAAGTACAGAAAAAAGAGCCAAAACACATCTACTTACAACAAAGTGTTATTCA
This sequence comes from Pseudomugil tenellus, assembly GCA_037177515.1. NCBI lineage: Eukaryota > Metazoa > Chordata > Actinopteri > Atheriniformes > Pseudomugilidae > Pseudomugil > Pseudomugil tenellus. Next base: position 6,121,348 of record JBAMHX010000006.1, on the reverse strand, counting down.
CTAACGTGTTTCAGTAAAAATATTTGATTTGAAATGGGGGGGCGGGGGGGTTAGTGAAGATGTGTCAGAAGCATTTCTTTGTTTAAAAAGTTTAAATCCAACTTTTGCTTGTTTTTTGTATCTTTTTCAGTCTGCAGCACTAGAGTGAGCGTTCCCCTCAAAGATAAAGCCAATTAAACTTTTCCCAATATTTTACACGTTGCAAATAGAAAATGTTCCACATTTTCCTTTTAGCTGCGGTTTCAACAAACCTACCCACCATCTTGAAACCTAAATTCCTCTTTGATATGTCACAAAGGTTACTGTCAATTTCTTTTTAATCCACTGCACAATTTGGATTTAAACTATTAATAATGCATTTTATTTATGTAGCACTTTTCAGAAGAACAAAGACACTTAAAGAAAAAGTTCAAAACGGGACAAGAACAATGCGAGCACGTAAAGAAGAGAAAAGGAGAGGAGAAAAAAATAATATTTAAAAAGTAAAGTGTAAAAGCAGAGACAAACAGGTGAGTTTTTAGTTCAGGATCAGAACTTCAGTTCAAGTTTTGCTCATCACACTGCCTGCTGCCGAAACTGTGTTTCATGTTCTGATTGAAAAGTTCAGTCAGCAAATGTCCAGAATATTTCTAATGAAATATATACATCAGTATACTGGCTGATTTTAAAGCTGGTTTCTGGGATGCCGCTGCTATTCATGCACATTTCATGACTGGTTTATTAAATGTATATTCTATGTTTGTTCTAGTTTTTCATTCCTCTGCTGTAGAGCTTGTTCATTTTCTCACCCAGTCCTCAATTTATCTGCATGTCAAAGAAGTAAACATATTTTTATTCTTTTATTGGACTCCGTATTTGTTTTTCCTTATAAATCACTAACAGATAGTTTGGTCTACATATTACAGTAGTGTTAATAAAAAAGTGATATTAGGGTAGATTAAGATTAAATAATTATAATGCATAATCTTATCGGACACAGCAGGGACTTGATGTGAAATATTTGATATTGAAGGCTACAGATCCATTTTTTAAAACGATACATTATGATAGCTTCTCGGGAACTACAGGTGCTAGCTAAATAAATGAATGAATGCCCAACTGTGTTGGAAGCAATTAAGAAAAGAACAAAGTAAGCATCTATGCACCAGATTTTGTAAGATGGAAAGTTGTTTGTTGTGTCCAAAGAAAAATAAGTGTGCAGATTTTACAATCTGACCATACTCGTTTTAAATGTGACCGTTTTAGATTAAAATGTTCCTAATTGTCACCTCAAACTCCTCTGCGATCTTGGGTCCTTCCAAGAACAGTCTGGTGCTGAGACAATCCACTGGGCCAAAGTTAGCTGAGGAAAGCAAAACGAATACAACACGGTGAGTTTCAAGCACTGTTACATAAACTTTTACACACAAACATGAAGATCATCTGGTCTAAGAAAGTCATTAGAACACACTGACTATAAGTTCATGACTGTATACGATCTAAACCCAAGCAGTGAAGGAACAAAATAAACATCTCTACACAGGTTACTGCTGGTGCTTCAAACAACCTCCCTGAACCGTTTCCTTGAAACTTTTTGCATTAAATCTCCAACATCAGACTTGACCTGCTGCAAAAAAATCCCACCACCATCTTTAAAGTTACAGTAATTTGTCACTTAAGTGCCCCTGCTTGGGGCAAAATGCAATCATTAACTTTTGTAGTTGATAGCTCTGGTAAAATCAGTGTTCCCGTGTTGATGAATGACCACAATTTCAAACTCCATTGACAACAGAAAGGACTGGGTGGACTGGAACAAATATAATATTTTAAAAAAATCTGATTAATTCACGCAGCCTACATATTTCACTTCCGTAAAATATGACCATTAACCATGAAGCCATGTATCGAGTTAAGCAGGAATCAGAGTAGACATGTTAAATACGCCCACTATAAGTTACTAAAAGCTTATTCTGTTGGTGTATTTCCAGGCATTTAAAGAAACACTGAATGAATAGGTTAATTGTGTCTTTTCTTTGTTGAGTAAACTAAACACAGAAGCATCTTAACTAGACTACATTGTTATTTTAGTGCAGGGGTCTCCAAGTTCGGTCCTCGAGATCTACCATCCTGCAACTTTTAGATGCAACCCATATCCAACACACCTGA
>JBAMHX010000006.1:6098123-6119103 GCA_037177515.1 Pseudomugil tenellus | reverse complement strand
TACAGACAGACACATATATAAGATGGTAATAGTTTACTTCAATATGTTTTATAAACACCTTTAAAGTCATGTAATTTGCACTTTGTCTCAAGGGCAGAAGCTGACTTTGTTTCCCCATTTCAGAACAGGTTTTAGGGATGTCTTAAACTCCAAGTTTACTTATTTAAAATCCAAAAATATTAAAGCCATCAAAATTATTGAAAGTTATTCTTAATGTATTTTCCTTTTGCCAAAACTAAATATAAACAAAAAACAAGGTTTTAATTGTTAATAATGTGCAAGCATACTAGTAAGTCTGATAGTTTTGACAGATGATTGGAGAAGAAAATGTGAATGTGTTAGAAAATGTGAAGTTTCAGTCCAACCTCACTGGTTGTGTGGAACATGAAAGGCCTCATTAGATTTTACCTTCAAGTGTTATTGGGAGTTATTGTTTTATAGTTGTCTGTGTAATTACTCTTAGATAATCGCTTCAATCTTTTGTTTAAAAAAAGGCCCAACAACACTCCACAGGCAATAAAACCAAGAAACCACCAATGCCGTTGCCATGGAAACAACCCAGCCAGAGGACATTTTCACAATAACATGACAATAAGACATTCAAACAGATGGAGCAGCAGCTGGCTTCCAGAAATCCTCTTCAAACATATATTTTGAAGAAATAATTAAACCATTTAATACACTTAAGTAAAAAAAAAAAAAAAAAAAAGAAAACAACAGAGCTGCAAGCGATGTGAATGAAGTCTGCTGACGTGGAATCTGAATGTGTTATTTTCACTGCAAAAATAGTGAAGCTACTGTGTAGTGTTTGATCTAAATTTACAGCTTGATTATTTGGGTTTTTGCTACCAAAGTAATGAAGATAATGTAGATTTGCAAAATAAAATAAAATTCATCCATACAATTATCTAGATATTAACTGAGCTAATATGAAAAAGATGGCTAAAATGCCACCGTGTGCTTGTGTGACTCACTTAAAGACGGCGTTGTCGGGGTAGTTGGTGTAGCCCACGGCGTTGGCCCCTCTCAGCAGCATCTGGAAAGGGACGTTAGGGATCAAAGCTCTCAGCTCTTGCAGCCTCTTCCACGGACATTCTGACAAGAATCGCATGGCCACGTCAAAGGTAGCACCTACACACACACACGAGCAGAAAGAGGGTTTTAGCTTTCATCTCCGGGGTCATCTGCCAGCCAGACTTTGATCTCAATTTTGTGAATCCAAATATTTCAAACTCGTGCCATCTGTCACACAGATGCACAACCCCGTTTAAACATTCATTGTTTATCCTGAAACTTTAATCATTTCTTTTTACAAGGAGGTTAAAATGTTCCAGCGGAAGTAGGGAAAAAAGATGGCAATCTCTCATTTCCCTTTGTGGGGGAGTAGATTAGCGATTCTCATACCCGTTTATCATATCAGCCAGAAATATTGAAGCCTCCAGGGGTATTCTGCTGATCCAACACTATCATTAAATTTCATTTTCTGAGCACTCATGCGTTTAGACACAGAAAATACCAAGCATGACTGCTTGTTCTCTTCCTCTGAGCAGGAAGGATGTCCTGGAAAATCTCGTCTCGTGATTTGGATTTCCGTCTACGTCAGCATCCCTTAAATCACTGATTTCGAGCGGAAATGACTCCAAACAATCCTATCTGATGTTAAACATATTAATATTGATGCTTCACTGCACGTGAGAGGTCAAAACATGAAGCTGGGTGACAAATTCATCTGGGGATGCTACATCTATTCTAACAATTTGATAACCTGAATGAAGACTGACAGCTGGTCTCAAAAGCAGGACATAGGCACAGGTACCGCTTCCTTTAGGAAAGATGGGAAACAGCCAAACTGCTGCGAGTAAGAGCCAAACATGCTCATGACTGTAAGAAACATTTCTCGTTTACTGAAGTAGGTGTTGCAAAAATAAATGTGCTTGTACATTCCTGTTCAATGTGCATCCTGGGATTTAATCCTGGAAATAACCACAAAGAAAATAGCTGTTTAGCCATATTTTGCTCGATTAACGCTCCATAATAAAGAAAATAAACATGTCAATGTTTGAATGTACAAAGATGAAAGTGAAGAGAGGATTTATGTAGTTTTGTACAAAATGCAGATGACTTTATTACCAGCTGTAGTGGTCGATTCATCCATCTCTGTTCAGTCCACACATTCATTCTTGTTTTTACTACCTGTAATAAAGAACTCGCAACCCTTCAAACGCATCAAATCACTCCAAGACACGGATTTAACACGTGCTTGGATAAACAAAACGTCAATGCCAACAGATTTGCTCACAATAATTCAGCATCAATAGGTTTACCAGTTGATGACACTGTCAATTAGACACGAGGAAGCATATAGATACATAAAGTGACCCAGTTCATTTTACTGTATCTTTCACGGTGCAGCGAGAAACGCTATATCGGGAAGGGACATAATCCTCAAAGGGCTTTCACAGGCTTAATCTCTTCAATGATTCACTCTGCCTCTAAGCAGCTGAAACATGTGAAAGCAATATTCCCTATCTAAGATGAGTCAAGTGTTAAGGGGGGGAAAAAAAAAGAAGAAAATAAAATATATTTCTTGCACAGGGACAATGTTTCAGGGTGACAGCGTTCAATATTAACATTAAAAAATTCAGTCTATTCATTTTGTCGTGATTTATATATATCAAACACAAAGTTGAAAGAAAAAAACAATTAATCTCTGATCAGTCAGTGATAAATGTGTATTATATAAAGCCATCTTATCAAGACGGGAACAATAGTTATTTTGTGTGTAGTAATTAAGTGATTCATGAGGGGCTGTTTAAATGTGGTGTCACAGCTGTCACTGTGGGACAACGTCTGCTACAGATGAACTTTTCACAACATGCTGGACTCATTTGTGTTTAACAAACTGAATCAATACGAGACGAGGTAAATGGTAAATCTGGGAACATTGTGCTTTAAAAACAGGGTGAATGAACAAGTTTAACAGTGAAGATGAAGATAGAAGAGAGAGAAACATGTTCCTAAATTACAACTCTTTTTATATTAAAGATCGGTTTGCTTAAAAATGAGTTTTTTCTTCTTTTGCACTGCAGTCGGGCATGAAAAAACACGCAGCTTTAACTGCTTATGCCAGTGGAGCTCTCCTCACAAAGTCAGTTATCTCTGGATGATCAATTTTAGCAACATGCAAAGATGAAATAAAAAGGGGATGTGGGGGAGCATCAAAGTCCTGTTTCCCAGGCAATGACTTGGATCTATCGACTTGGTACCTTGGCTAGCCATGTCGCTCGGGGGTTGGTGGCCCTAGGGGTGACCAGGTTGCTGTGTTCTCGGGGTGGGGGTTTTGGCCGACTTTTGTGAAGTCTGCGTCTGGAGCTTGCTGTCCTCTTGGGCCATCCGGCTGGGGCGGGATATATGCGCAGGATTGGTTGGGTGGGTGTGTGGAGGGGGGCTGGGGGGCATCTTAGGGGTTGGTGTGATTGAGGTTAGAGGTTAAGCCCAGGTCCTTGGGTGTGTAAGCATGAGTTGGGTGACCATCTGAGGGGCCTAGTCCACCTGCTTCTGCCCTGAAGAGGTGGGTTGCCCTCCGGCTCCTTCACCATGGACCCTGTGCATCGTCTGCCGCTGGGGGGCTGGCGTCCGTGGCCTCCTCGCTTTATGGTTTCATGGTGCTCCTTCTTAGGTCTCCGTCTGCCTCCCTGTAGGGACGTCCAGTTGCCCCTTTGCCGGGCTGGTTGGGATACAAGCCCTGGGGTGGCGGTTGGTCTTCATAGTCCTGTGGTCTCCCTAGTCTGACTCTGATCTGTGTGGGGGGGAGGCTAGTCACTAATCAATACTCATTCCTCATATTTACTAACTAGCTGATCCAATTGTTGTGTCATGTTGGTCTAATCTTCAATTCATGTTTTATGTGGATGATGTCTTTGTTGTGATTAAAAAATATTTCTTCCCCTCTCAGCTTGTCTGTTTCAAATTCTCCTGATATTTGTAAGTTTTTTTCTTTGAAGATGTTGCAGGAGGCTTTCTGTTTCCATACAGGTGTAGCAGCTGCTTTTCTCTGTTTAGACAGAAAATATTGTTGATTTCTGTCTATTCATGTCCCCCTTTTTCCTTTCTTCTTTTTCTTATCTGCCATTTACTTTCTTTTTTCTTTTCCCCAAACCTCTCTTGCCAGGTATATAAATTAATATGCAAGCTAAACAGCAAGTATAAATAAAATTAAGAATAACACTTTAATTATCAAGAGGGAATTTATATCCATGAAGCTCTTCTTGACAAAGCTAACTTCTTCGGTCGAACATTCATCATTTTGCTTGCTATGATGCTGGACAAGTAAAAAAGAAAAGAAAAGATTAAGTAAAAAGTCTAAACTAAAATCAACTTGTACTTCCTTAAACCACGTTAAACAGCTGCAGACTATGTTGGACAGAATTGTGGAATTACACCATTAAACATCATCTTAAATTTTCCAGTCATGAGTTTTAGGGCAGGACTACTAAGCTCTAAAGGAAGGATAAAAAACTATGGATAAATGTTGTAAAGTTTGAGGCTGAAATGAAGACCCAGCTCCAAGGGCATCACAACAACAGAAAACTAAAAATTCAGGAGTAACTGCAGAAAGCGGACACTGTGTGAATTAATTCTGAGCAGAGCGACGGAGAGCTGAGAATCACCACAAATACCTTCCTCATTATCCTGCTATTTTTGTCTTTTCCTGTAGATAGTTAGGTTTAATATGGAGTGTTAAACTGATGCCTGTCGCTGAACATATCTGGCATGAGAATGTAGTTTTCATCATTTAACCATTTAAATTCAATAAGTGCTGCTTTCCTGCTCTGCTCAGACAATCCTGCAAAATCCTGTATATCTAGTGTATTAATACTTCTCATCTTACAAAATTTGCAGAAGTACATCAGCAGTATGGTCAAGAAATTATGGTCATTTTAATATTGTATGTACTGTCAACTGCAACATGTTCCTATTCAAGGGTTAAAATGTTAAACAAATTCAAAGTGACTAAAATATATAAGATTTGGGAAGTTACGTCTTAGCATCTTAGCCCCAGATGTGTTATTTTGAGATAGATGTAGATATTTTCTGCATTAGGGACAAATTTAATTTATTTTAACTATTCATATTTTGTGGAGTGGTCAACAACACATTTTCTGTTATCTTAGAATGTATATTTATTTCTGCTTTGCTCTGAATTCATTTTCTTCAGATACTTTACTCATGTGAATATACACATGGGTCAACAGGAAGGTTTCACAGGTTCTATATGCAACATATTGTAGTGTTTAGCTATCAGGTGGTGACTCAGTGGTGTGAGAGAAGCACTTACATTGACTTACATATAACATTCCTCTATATTTTACACAATCCCATTAACTTTTAACTGAAAAAGACAAATGAACCTGATGCTCCTCGGCCCATAATGTCAGCCCTTTACATAATCATTATGTCAGGAGTTATTTATATTTCCTCAGCTCAGGTCATACATCTGAATTAACTGATACACACTAGCTGCCATATACACGGGAGAAGCACACATTCACTTTTTCAAACTTCTTCATGAAGAAAAAAGACGTAAACGTCAAGAGCTTTCACTGAGAAAATCCTTTAAACCCCGACACCCACAGCAGTTCAAACATTAGCACTTTATAAAAGAGTTTTAAAAAGAAAACAACATGTATTCAGAGTTCTCTTGGCTCTTCATCACTGGAGTTAGTAAAACACCAGATTAATGTGCACTTTTTACTCAGATCTTCTACTGCAGCAAATGTAGACCAAAATATCAGTCTATATCTATAAACAAGGTAATTTTCCCAAACAGTTTCCTGGACTATTTCTGCAGTGATGCAGGGCACGTTATCCTGCATCCTGTTGACATAATACACACACTCTGTACTAAAGTTGTAGATTAGTAAGAGACAAATTAGTGCAAGTCAAAGCAAGGAGATCATAATTTAATAAATGACAGCTTCTTCCCAGTTTTTACACTTTCCAATATGCAACCTGCTGCCATCTCTTCCCCAGATAAAGTAAAATGTGCATTAACCCTTTAACTTTCACATAAGAAAAAGGCCAGAGAAAATGTTTCTCTGCATTTTTCTGTTTGTTTTTGGGCAAAATAAATAGAATAAATGTGTTTTAGCAAAAGGTTGAGATGCAAGTTAAAAACATTACGACAGTGAACTGGTGGAAATGTGACAGAGTAATGTTAGAACAAACAGTTTGGGTTTTACATACCAAAACTATTGTAGAGATGGCTTAGGCATGTTCATTTCCACAATTCTTGAAAGAAAATCATCACAAATCACTGGAAGTTAAAGGGTTAAGCTGGCCAAATGCTTTATCAGGTAAGATTAGCTTTTTCTGTTCCTCCTTAGTGAAAAGTCAAGACAGTCAATTTTATAACTGAAGGGATTTTGGCTGAACATAACTTAGATTATACTATGGTCCGGGTTAATATTTCATTGTGATTAGCGGTTTCCATTATTTTCGGATAATTTTTTATTAAATTACTGAGCTTGTGACGCAACGGGTTCTGTGGGAGAGCGAGTTAGCTTGGCAACAATTTACAGCGTTACGACATCAGCTGCTTGTTGTGAGAAAAATAAAATTTTAAAGGTAAATAAATATCTTTATTTTGATTGATTTTTGTTTTTGTCCTAAGTGGCCATGGTGTAAGTGGGATAATGCCCTTCCAGGTGCCCATTATTTTTGGATAATGGACATCTACTTATAAAAAAGCACCCAGAAGGGCAGCGACTCAGAAATATAGAAATCCAGACACCAATCAAGATACTGATTCTGTAAATTGTGGAGCAATTTAATAATAATGTTCTTCAAAGTAAAATTAAAATGTTTCAATCATCATCTGTGCATACTTGTGAAGGATTCAGAAAATACAGAGATATGCTCGTACCTTCTCATCTGATGTTTTCATTTATTATAAATAAAAAAGATTTAACATCATGCATTGTGTTGGTTTTCAAAGCCTAGAAATACAGTTGGATAAATCAGTTTTAAATACAATGCATTATAATGGCAAAGTCATATATAAATACAAAATTCATAAATGTGTGATAAGTTTTGAATCTATCCAAATTTAAATTATTTTTTATAAAACTCTTTATTGGTTTGCTACCACTTGTTTCCTTTACTGGTATCGATCAACTTACTTTCTCATTTCATCTCACATGATACTGGTGAGATCTTTGCATATATTCATAACTGTGTCACTCCCATCAAACAGTTGCTTCTCTTGCTAAGATAATGCCAACTGCTCATTTTATAAACAGTACTCATAATAATGCTTATTGGAAACACAATGATAAAAATTCAAAATTCAGGACTGAAAAATGATCGGAAATGGTTTTTGTTGGATTGTGTCAGCTGTGAAAAGGCACCTGTATCGCAAAATCCACTTTTCTAGGGACAATTATAGCAAATTAAAATTTTTAATTAAACAGGAAGTGACATCAACATGCACACATGTACTCTGAAATAAATCTGATGGACTGGTAAATGCAGACAAACCTTAGAATATCATATTCAGGGTATGTATTTGTGTCAGATTATTACAGCAATATGATTATGATCCAAAGATCATGTAAACAAACTCAGTGTTTTATTCACACTTATCTGATATTTCCTTTAATATTTAAGAATGTTATATTAGAATCTCTAAAAACAAATCAATATCCAATTGGTTTTAATCAAATCAGTCTGCTGTAAATGGAACTGCTTCAGGATATTAGTGGTGATACCCAGCTCTATTGCAGGTTAATATAAAATAGAACAGCAGGCTTATCTGGAAATATAAAAGGACTTCCCACAAAGAAAATTAAAAAAGGCATTTATGTGCCGTAATCAAAGCACTTTTCCCTTTCTAAATTATTTCATAAAGCATAATGAGACATACACAGCCAGAGGGCTCCCCTGGCTCCTATTCACCCAGTTTACTACAAGTTGTCATGGACCCTCTTTGGAGATTTGCTCTAATGCAGCAGCTTATACATTAATTCAGATCACCCACTTTTGGGTCAGTTAAAACCCATCTTAATTAAAATATCAACTAAACATCTCAATGTTCTGCAATTCTATTTAAATTTAAAGTTAGTACAGTATGTGAGACCCATATTAATGACATACCGCTATACAACTAGCTGGTGCAACTTTATTCTGCTACCAAGAGCAACTTGATCCCAGGAAGTGTTTTCAGCACCAAAGTTTCTCTGGAGATGCCTTTTTCTGAGTTATTTTTGTCTCACTTTGTTCTCTTGGTATCCAACAATGAGTCAAGCACAGAAACAATCTGTTTAGTAACTTTTTGTTTTCATGATCCACAGCAGACATGGTTCTGGTCCTGGCATACTTCTCAAAACCTCACAATCTCGGTGCTCTGGTGTATGCATGTAGCCAGACAGTGCAACGCAGCAACATTCAGGATAATTTTGGTGACTGATTGATGTAAACGAGCTGATTCAAACTTAGCATTTTAAGACCAGGCAGGGGAGACAGTACTCTGTTTTTACTTTAATGAAGCAATGTGCAAGGCGGCGCTTGTGATAGTGTCAACAGGTTGTATTTTTCTGGCTTCAGCTTTTTTTTATTTTTTTTAAACTGTACTAAAAGACAACATTAGTGTGGCTTCAGGTGAATCCAGCCTTTGTTTTTCCAATTGTATTTTACGATTAAGCACTAATTTTGGTGCACTTTGAAAACAAACTTTCACGTTTAAATTATTTTTTCTCTCTCCTGAATGTGCTGGCTGGTTAAAAATTAAGTCTGGGAACTGATGCTGGGCCTGGTGGAAACTTTTATCCAAGAGCTCATATGAGGAACGTGTTATTGAAAGTGCAGTCTGGGTATTTTACTGTAACCCTTTCATATATGCTTGCAACACACAAAATAAACCTCTAACTCACAAATTTTCCATTCAGCACAATTATTTGAGTAATTGCATCTTCTACATGGACATCACTGGCATCTAAAAGGTCTCAATGATATGGGATTTTGTAAAGCCACTATAGAAGCTGGAAGAATGAGGTTGTAGTACACGGTCATCAGTGACTTAAGACACCAAGACAAATTGCACTTAACACTGTAAAACACCTTAATTCACCATTTTAGTTTTTTTTGCAATACTTTTGAAAAGCAGTTTCAGGCAAAAAAAATAGTTGTTTTAGTTTTATGAGGACACTGAATCAGCTAGTTTGGCCCTATAAAACATAAGAAAACTCACCTCCCCAGTTCTCCAGACTGAAAAGGTTGCTGAAGCTATGGCTGACGAACGGAGAGATCTTTTTCAGATCATGGGTCCGAACTCTGGTTGCCAGTAGAGACTGGTGAGCATCCCTGAAAGTTGTATCCATCAGTAACAGACCCTGATGGGCACGGACAGCCTTGGCAAAACCTTCAGGACCATCACGGAGTAACACGTCACGGAAACCTATGGGTGGGTCACCTAAAAGAAGCAGAGGAAAATTAATGTAGAAAAACAACAGAGTGGGAAACTGCAAATCAGCTCAGTCCCTGAACAGCTGTGGTCCTGCAGGCTTTCCGTGTATCCCTGCTGCAGCAGGCCTGACTCTAAAGAATGAGTCATTGTGCAGATCTGGTCAGATGTGTCGAAGCAGGGTCACATTGAAAACCTGCAGTACTGTGTCTCTTGTGGGATTAAGTTAAAAAGCCAGTTATAAGCTGTCTGAAACAAAACTGTTAGTGATGATTCAGAATAAGATACTGTAATAAACCTGCAATCATGAATATGCATCACATAGAAGTCAACTTTACTTTCTCCAAACAAATAAAAGGAAATACTCCTTTAGTGAATTTTAAACAGCATACTAACCTACAACACTGTGTTTGGCAAACTATGTGAACTAGTACAAGATTAACAGATTATTTTCTTTATTTACTAACTAATTCATATGTTGTTTTGGCAGAATTAGTAATCATCATACCATGTTGTCATTGTTTTAAGGAGATCAGCTATAAAAGAATACAGACATATATGCTCAGCAGCCAGTTATTAGACACACCACCCACTGACTTGTGAAAATAGGTGCTCCTGTTAACAGTGACTCATGGTTTTCTATATAAAGTAGGCGGCTACAATATAGTGAAGACTGATCCAAGTTACTGAACTTAGTATGGTGAGACTGCCATTTGAAAGGAAACCAGGTTCAGGATTTATGTGAACTCCACACGTTTATATACTTTATCTTTTTCTGTGACCTAAAACTGACATCAGCAACATATATGAGCTCGGTGTGTTGGTTTAACTAAACACCAATGCTGGTCGACATATTTATCTACACACACATATGTATGTATGGCAAAATAGATTAAAACTAAAACTGAGTGAAATTATAAAACCCAAATAAGCTTGTCAAAAATATGTCCATTTTAAGATGAATATTACTTTTCCACATATTTACACATTTTATTTTTCTTGCTTTATTAAGACTTAAGATTTCAATATAGACTAAACCTGTAAACTCTGCACAGATTTTCTCTTTAGACGGCAGCATCACCCTCCAATCTTCCTCTCCTCTCTGCTATGCAATTACACAAAAGCATAACCTCAGGCATTAACATATTGGAATCTGATTCTGGATCTATTTTTGTTGCGTTGTGTTAAGCCATCAATCAATTAGACTAGTTAATGAGGTACTATCTGCTTGTTAAGATGTCCTCCATCTCTATGTGGCTGCATATTTGCTCAATCTTCTCTCTAAAAAATTATCTTTGTTGTAATTGTTTCTAAGACCAACATGTAAAAAATGTGCGACTCAAACAGATGCAGATATTTTTTCACAAAGAAACAGGTAATCAGCTCCCTGAAACATTAACTAGATGAACTCTGAAGTCCTGTTGCTAAAGCAAACAGACATTTGTACTTATCTAGATCAGTGTAAGAAACATAACAGGGAAACACAAAAAGAACAATTAAATAAAATCCAGTTCATCACGTCCATGCGGTCTTAAACTTGCCATCAAGGCCATGTTCTGCTAAATTGCTTTGTTGCTGCTTGTGTGATCTCTGACACAATATTCTGAAGGCAGCATGGAGCAAATGAGTGGGGGTGTACTGGGACCACAGTGACTTTGAAAACAATAGCCTTTCCATGTGACAGTTTCCTGGAAACAGTGAGCGGATTTGTGTGTTTGCTCTATTGTGCCGAAGAGACAAAGTGGTAAAAAGATACAAGTCCCACATGGTTACAGCGCCTGACAAGTGACCCACTTAAACATAAACACACCCTCTCATTTTCATCAAAAATCTACCCAACACCCACTACCCGGCTTTACTGCACGCACTTCACTCCATCTCAGACGAAGGTCACTTCACACCTCTTCCCTTTTTTTATTAGTTATCTTACACACTCTTTACTCTGGAGCGCCACAATGTCACCGCAGACGACCAGACAGCAAGTCAGCACTCACAGGCACCTGTTTTGCTGCGCAGCATTGACAATCTTTGCCAAGCCCCTCTTCTGAGTTGACATCTGCCCATCAAATCTTAAATCTGTATTTTAATCCCTCTTTTTTGTGCTTCGGAACATTTCAACTACACAATTACAAGGGAACTAAAAAAAGGGGCTTAATTATGTGTGATGTGTGCTTGTTATAGCTTGAAAATCTGCAAGAAACCAGGTGTCAAAATTCCAGGTGAATCTCAGCAAAAAACCTTGAGCTGTATGAAAGACATGGAATCATAATTAAAATTAATACAAAACAGGAATCAGAAGCTACAGCCATGATAGTGCCTACGGACAAATGTGGCACTTTCAAAAATATGCACCATTTTAATTTAGTGTACAAGCAAGAGAACCAAAAAATATGCACCTGTTCTAGCTCATTCATTCTAAATATATATAAATATTCACACTACCAGTTTAAAGTTTAGAGACATTTTCCCTTAAGATTCAGTTGTAATGTGTGTCTAAACTTTAGACTAATACTATGTTGTTGTATTTGCTTGGGAAAAATCACAGCTTGTTTTGGAACAATAGGTAGATTATCACCTGACAACAACAAACGCATTGGACCCATAGTGACCTTAGAGTGAGACGGCTAGGACAGAAGAAAAAAAGAAATCAATGTAAAGCTAAGAGATGTGTTCGAAATGGCCAAACTGCATAACATCCATTAAGAGTGTTGCTGAAAACTTGCAGGCTCCACTCCCTTAAGAACAAGGGTGAAGACTGGCAGACATGAGGGCAGCGGATGATGGTTTCCACTGGGCCTTCAGGACTGAGTCATATACAGTACCAACATATGAGGTAACTGCTAAAAGCGTTTGCAGAGAGCAACAAAAACCTCTCAAATTCCCAGGACAAATATTGGCATTTATGCTTTATTAGAGCTGAGTAATCCTAAAGACAAACAAGTCCAACACTGTAAAGACATACTCTGTATTTGCAAAGACAACCAACCTTCTTTCCTCTCAGATTTGCATTTAAAAAACCGTAACCCGAGGCATAAACAACTAGCATTCAGTTTGGATCCATTTTTGCTTTGTTGTGCGTAATCATCAATCAATTAGATCCGTTAATGAGATACTATCTGCCTGTTTAGATGTCCTCCAGCCTTTCATCTCCCTTTCTGCGCAAAACCCCTAAAACCTAACCCCTAAAAACAAATGATATCTGCTCTAATGGTTTTACACTTGCTAAGTAAATGGCAGGAACATTTGTAGCTTCTCTTGTAGACTCCTGCTAGCATTAGGTTTCATTTTTATCAAGTCTTTTGAGACACTTAGTCTCTCTTGTAGACCGTTTTCCCTGGAGAATTACACAGAGTGATTTATTCTCCAAGTCCATTCATTTCTCCCTCAAATGCAATATCTCTCTGCTTTATGTTTTTACCATTTCCACAGTCTGACAACATTGTCCCAGCACAACAAGGAGGAGGGTGTGTGTTCTGGGACCACAGTGCCAACTCATACAATGGTTCCTGCATGCGACAGTTTCCGAGAAAACACAAGTGTTTGAAAGCATTTGTGTGCTTCTTGTGTGGCGCCGAGAAAAAAAACAAAAAGTAGTTAAAAGATACCAGTCCCACGTGATTGCAGTGCTCAACAACTGACCCACTTACATATAACATACCCTCATTTACATTAAGAACCTCCACAACTCCTCCATCTAGCTTCTCTGTATGCTTCACTGACAGGCTGATGACATTTAATACTATTATAGGTGTTTAAAGTGACTAGTCAGGACTTTCAAAATAGATTAATTATTAGAGATGTCATTAATAATTAAATGACACTTTATCTTCAAAGGGAAATGGAAATATGATGATATTTGTATGCATATAACACACACACACACAAGTGTTTTTATTTTGTATTATTACCATTCTGTGGACTTTAATGTGCTTATTGTGATGTGAAAGTTGGCTAGGGAGATGTCAGGACTTAAGCTGGGTTGGCTGCATTTATGGGCTGGCGGCTATGCTAGGTGAACTAAACACGGCACCTGCAGGAGCATTCAGCAAAGACAAAACCAGTTATTTTCCTGGAATTTGTGTGTGTGCTTCCAAAGTACAGCATTTCTGTAAAAGGTTTTAGTAACTGCACAGTTCTGGTCTATCACCTCCGCTATCTGTGAAAACTAAGACACATACAGCTGTTAAACTTTACTGTTTCTGCCTCCAAATCAAGGTCAAAAGGCCGAGAAGAGGTCATTCCTCCTGGGTGAAGCTGCAACTAGTTTTGGGGCTGTGAAGCAGACAGGACTCTGCTCTAACTGTAAGAGCTGTGTGGTGTTTACTGGTACAGCTTGTTACAAAGCTCACTTTTTTCTGCTTGTACCACCCATTTTGACTGAGATCTACTTGTACATCGAACCTGCTGACATGTTTATGTGGATCTACATTGTTTATTAATGCAAGTGCAGGAGGGAGGTTGGAAAATTTAAGTGAACAGTCTTGCAAAGATCCCAAAGAGCCCCAATGGTTTAACCATCATCACTGTCTTTCTTGTGACCATCACAATGCTGCATCAACTGAGCAAAGTGTTTGCCAACCGACAGTACAAAACACCAGAAGGAGCACTGAGCTGGCAGTGTGTGGCACTGTCAGATTTTATGCTAATGGGCTACGAATATAAAAAAAAACAAAAACAAAGACAATATGCCCATAAGGTACGGACCTTATTCTAGAAAATAACTAATTAGGGCCAACGCAACCTGCACCATGTTATCTGCCAAACTAATCCACTCTTATTAGGTGTGTATTATTATTAGATTCTTGACTGATGATCTAGTGACATTTGCTTGGTTATTTGAAGAATAATCTAACTATTGTATTCTATTTGAACAGTATTTTGCCATAAATGTCCATCGTCTAACAGCATGAACAACAAACCCATCCGGTGGCACAAATATATTTAGTAAATATAAGATGCAGGAAACTATGTTTTAGGGTTTTATCAACAGAATAATGATTATTAGGTAAATCTGTAACATTAAAAGAATACATAATATTGATTGAAAGTATGTCTGTTACAACAACTTAAGTTTCTCATTTTCATTTGATGTTGCAGGTGAGCCGATAACAACTAAATGTTCAAACTATTATTTTTCAAAAAACAAAATGACAGGAACTAAGCTGCAAAGTGAGTCTATAACATTTAAGTTGTATGTGCCACAGACATTTTTGGGCATCCATTTCTTAAAGTGTCTGAGCAGCATCGGTAAACAGCAGTGACACTAAAAAGATGGCAGCTAGCTTTTCAGTCAGTGTTACTGAGCATGAGCTTTTATTTATCGTGTATAAACTCTAGCCTTTAGAAACATTTAGTTCTTATCAACATAACAGACAAGGACTTATTCAATATTCAAGTTGCCTAAAGCCACAATAAAATATAATAAAAACATGGACCAGCACCTTGTGGATTCCCAAACAGAGTTAGAGGAGAAGAAACCTCCGGCTGTCACTCAATATTATTAAACACACTTTTTCCTGTAGATTCCATGTAAAAACATGAAGACAATGTGAAAACTAGGTGGGATATAAGTTGGACTTATTAATAGTGTGCAAATAAAAGAAAGTATGGATAAATATGGTTACTTGAATGGATGGATTTAAAAGTATGAAGGAGTAACAAAAATACCTTGATGGGGCAAAAAGATGCATACATACACCCACATTTGGCAAATCAGATTGTGATAAAATTTCTAAAAGACCCATTAAATTATTATTAATTGAAATGGTATTATGTAGTAATCATATTAATCATTTACACACCTATCAAGCAAGCTGGAATACAGCTTCCACTAAACATGAAAGTGTGAAAAAATGAAACCATTTCAAGTTGTCTTGTGTCTGAATTAAGGATTACTGACCCGAGAGTCAAAATCTTAAGTTTTGCTAGCAGACAGCTTCATGTGTTGTAGAATAAAGCAACAAATGCATGTTAAGAAATATGTTTTTGTTGCATTAATAAAAGTATTTTCATCTTGGATCACTACAAACCCTTTGCTTTGAAGATACTAGATAGAAGCAAAGATGTACTGATCATTGTGTCTTCACATCTCCAGCCCCTTGATTGAATCTAATCTCCTCCCTTTCAGAGTAAAAAACAACTTTACCTCTGTTCTGCGATATCTGCCAGCGAACAATCCTGAAAAATCTGTTGCGTCCGTGCATTTAGGAAAAGTTTGGCTGCCTGATCCCAGTGACATGACTGTCAATTAGTGTTTTATTAAAGCCTTCTCCATTCCTCCGGCACCAAAAAACCTTAAATAATTTACCGAAACTGCTAAAATACCACATGGTTAAAAGCTTTTGACTGGCAGCACTGCTCAAAAACAGCTTTCATTCTCTTCTACATATGGGAGGTTTGACAGAACAATCTATAAAGAGTCTCTTTGGAATTGCTTCAGGTGTTTGTACAGCAAAGTATATCTTCAGGTTTCAGAAAGCAGCATTTAAGACTCTTTATGATTCCTTTTGAAAAACCCAGCTGTGAAGTTTGTACCTAAACAAAACAATAAAGCCACCAAACCCTCTAGTTGTGTTTGGAGACAAACAATGAAACTGATCCAAACTATAAACAAGCAGGAAGAACACAAAGAGAGGATATTGAGGCATTAATTACTACATTGTATTGTAGTATTTTACATACCGCTCTCATCCTATAAATGGAAATAATGTATAATTGTGAGGAGGGATGTAGTTTGTCATTTTTATTAGTCATTTTTCCTGGAGCTGGCTCGGAGGCATCTGGTGATTAACCTCTAGATGTCCTCCATTAAATAAATCCAGACAATAATTGGAACAAGGTGTACTTCTACACCATCGATGAACCACCAGCAATCCGCCTTTGGAGGGAACGTTTCAGACTACAAATCCTAATTAGAAAATAATGGCCTTCAAGTACAAAAAAGGCTCTGTCAGGACACCTTTGCCTTCGCTTCCTTCTCTTCTGTGCAGTCTGAACACACAACAGTGCCTTCCTTCTCATTTATCCTTCTTTCTTCTAATCTTTAGATTAAAAATGGACATATGATGTCATTATATCTGCTTTTATCCATCCTCCCTCTTCGTTTTATATCCACCTTCATCAATTCATCCATCATATTTCCATAGCTGCCGCCACACACACCTGACCTTTCTCTCTATAGGGATAATGCTCTAGCCAAGTTCGCTGTCATAGCCCCCCCCCCCCCCCACCTACTCGGTCCATGGCCCTGTCCCTCCCTCAACGCCTCTCTACACAGAGTGTGATAATACAGGCCTAATCCTTCTCTTCTCTCAATCCCTCTGTCGAATGAAAGAAAGGATATAAGCACATTACAAATCTCATTACTAGGCTTTAGGTATGCCTCTGTGGGTGCATGTGCTGCATAAAACTGCCTCATCAGCTGCATACAGTAGAAAAGTGGGGGTGTGTACACAAAGGCCATCTACAGAGTGCCTGTTTAGTACACTACACATTCATGCCAGTTTGTGTGTTTAGTGCATTACCATGCGTTTACTCTCCTGTAAGAACTTCGATTGGCAACAACAGCTTTCAACTAAATATTTGCATAAGCATTACAAGTTGTGAGTAAGGACAGAGAATCACACTCCTATGCAGACGCGTCAATGCTGGAGATTATTCCATCTTATTCTACTCCACTTTGTTCCACTGAACACGATCTTTAGATGTCAAATCTGATTAGTTATGCCTGATTATAATTCATATTATTCACATCATTTTGTTGTAAATTCATGTTTACAGGGCATGCAGGAGTATTTGCTGAGGCAGAGCAGGGTGCTGATGAACATGTCAGATTGATACAGCTGACTATTTGCTGCTGTCAAATGGGGCAGATGCTTAAATTCATGGCAGCTTGCACTAATAATAACTAGAAAAAAAACCTTAAGACCTGCAGAAAAAGCAAGCCAATCACCCTAAAACTGTAGGTAGAGTAGGGGTTTTTCCCCAAACAGTAACCCCCTCCCTCCCAGAAAAAGACCAATTTAAATTCCTCTCTCCATACCACCACCACTTGCAGTCAAACTGCAATGACAAAAAAACCAAGAAGAAACCCTGAGTTCAGACCACTTTACACTTCAGAAACTAAGTAGTTCATCACAACACAGCATGCACACTGGCCTTCCCTGTTGTACAGAGCAGAGTAGGAAGGGGAGAACTTTTGCCTTCACAAACAATGAGCTGTGCTCACAGCTCAGCAGAGCACTCTGGACTAAAACCCTTTTCCTCCCAGAGTGCTAAACTGAGCCATTCAGGAAGGCCTTTCCGCCTACAGCTATCGGACTGTTCCACAGCCCATTTGTCATTCTGTGAGCGCGTTTCGTCCAAAGAGCCCTGTAGATCCACAAGTGCTTACATTTTTAGCTTTGGGAAGTGAAGCCCCTCATCTTTGCTCCTGCAGAGTTTGGCTATAGTAGTGCAAATACAAGAAATACAGTAAAAATGATGAATTAGCCGTGTCCCAACTCAGAGTCTGCACCCTTTTTCAGATTTGTCAGCTATATTCATCATTATGGCGCGGCAAGTTCTGCCCGCCCTTTTTAACCCCTTAATGCCTGATGTCACATATCTGATACACATCCTTTCTGAGACATTTTGCATAACTTCATGGTAAAAACCTTTATTCAAAACCCGGTTGCACACTATAGGAAACTGGTCTGCTGCTCCTTGGTGAACAAAAGAAAGCAGAGGACTATAAGTTATATATTGGTACATCGCATGTAATAAATGGTTTTAAAAAGGCCATAAGAAGTGAGAATTGATTGATAATTTAAAATTTAAAGTTTTAAGAACTGTTCTTATTTCAGGCATTAAGGGGTTAAATAAACTCTAGTTATCCACAATTCACTTCACACCAGTTTAGTTTGTAACATAGGCTACAAGTGATGTATCATTGGTTACTTCTATCTATTCATTTTCTGCAAGAAACCAGTAATGAACAGCAGTAAAGTGTCAATGAGTATATTTATAAATGTGTATATACACATAAATATAAATGTGTGTAAATATATTTGTGTTTTTATATTGAAACTTGACTGAAAGAGATTTTTAGCTAGCTTTATCATCCCACAAGCATCCAGAACACAGTAAGATGGCAACATTTTCCTATTTTTATCACCAGCTTGAAGTCATTACTTTGCGGTAAATGAGGTTCTAATAATAAAATGAGGTCGAGTTTTATTTGCCACCACAGACAGAATAGCTGGGAAAGCAGAAGCTTTGGCTTGTGGCGACAACAAATGAACTATATGCCGGGTCTCAACTCACATTTTTACTCCAATGTTAAAGTAAATATAAAAATAATCCTTAACAGGGGACTGTCTCAGTTCATCTGGGCGGTCTACTCCATCTGTTATTTGTGGTTAGACCCATGAAATGAAAAAAAATTACAATAAAACGGTTCTGGCTGCATCTTCTTTTGATTCTTTTATAGTTTTATGTGCTTGCGAATACTTAATTGGATAAACAATGCATCTGCAGCTGCTAGGCAAAGAGGGAGCACTATGGGTAATTCTCATACACTAGGTTGGCTGTCATTTCACTAACTGTATGCACACATTGAAGTGTGCAAGCTAGTAAGGCTACAGAACCGGGGTAAGCAACTGCGATCCTAGATAGCCGCGCTTCTGCAACTGTTTGGAGTTTCCCTGCTGCGTCACACCTGACACATATAAATATGTCAGGTGTGTTGTAGCAGGAAAACTCCTAACACTTGCAGAAGTGAGACTCTCCAAGACCGGTGTTGCCCACCCCTGCTACAGGGTGTCCTGAATTTGGACACAGCTATTGTGGAACCATCATTTCAAGGGTCACATGACAATGTCTCAATTCTTATAGTTCAAATGATGGCAGCACAACATGTGCTTTTCAAATATATAAACACATGCTCTAATATTTGGTTCTGATTACAGTTGTATCATGAGAGCTGAATTCAGCTTCCACCCCCGTGCATGCTAGTTAGCTGCAGAACATAAATAAAGCAGACGTCTTATTGGAGTGCAGCCCTCAGAAATGTATCTGCGCTTATACTGTTCCAAGTCTAAATGTTTTTGTGATAGATATTACAAGAACAATGCATTTTTAATATATGTTGCAGATCTACTTTAACTACAGAAGTAATAAAAGGAGGACTTGCTACAGAAATCTATACATATTTCATTATTTATTTTCTACATGTATTAATAGATTATGCTGTGGAAAAAGTATTCAGAGGGATAAATGAATAGCAAAGGGTGAACAAGCGTATACAATATGGAAAAACTAGTCAGATCGACATACCCATTGTGCCAGGAGGGATCACAGGATCTGTGGAGGAGGGTTTTGCCTTGACTGGGATGGGTGTGGTTGGTCCATTCACCATTACGTGACCTGGAGAGCAATTACAGAGAAATATAGAATTACCTTTGATCAACTTCTCTAAAGTAATAAATACATATGCTAGCATACTTTAACAGAAAAGAAAAGTTATAATAAAATACAGCAATAGATTAATTTAAATTCCTGTATGCATGTTAATCTGTTTCATTCATAAAATGTTTTATCTACTTTCTTTCTTCCCACCCAAGGCTTACTGGAATACATTTAATTTATAAGATTTATCTCAGACAATTTGTCCTCAACTCGTGGACAAAATAATCCATCCATCCAAAAGTATAAACCAGTCTTTAAAGCTAATTGAATGAATCTTTGATCTTTGAAGCCACAAAAGCAATGAATCGACGGCTCTCCGTTTCAAATGTTACCAACTTCCTGCTTCCACAGACCTGCTTTTACACCACTATTTAACACTTTAAACTGACGAAACTGCACATTTACAATCAAATATCAAAGAAAACATTCTGGAAAATATGATTGTTTTTTCTAAATATACTGACCAAGGTAGTGCAGGAGTTTCTGGGCTCGGTTCTGAGTGGGTTTGAGGTTGAACAGCTCCGGGTTCTCATCGATGAACTGGGTATCCACGGTGGAGTGCAGGAACTGATGGTTGGAAAAAACATTCTGGAGGAACGGGATGTTGGTCTACAAAGAAGAAGAATAACAGAAGACATTTAGTTTTCTTTACAAGTAATTTGCAAGACGTTTTTAAAATATTTCTTGCAAAGTATTAAATCTAAAACACACAAAGTCTCCTCCAGAACCTCCAGCAAACAAAATAATAACATGGCATTTAGTTTCTTTATTGAGTAAGTGTCTTTATATAGACTGTCATTAAAACATACAAAGCACTTTGAACCTACACAATGAAATAAACAAACAAGTTGACATGGAAACCGCCTCAACATCAACAACTATTGTACAGAACAGAACAGAGGAAATCAGCCGCTTAAAGTAATTACATTTCATTTCTAGTTTGTAGTTTGTTCTCTGAGAAGAAATTATCATGCAATTAAAACTGCAGGATTAAAGAGGGATAAAACATGGGTGAGAGAACCAGAAGAGCAGGAGGGAGTAAAGATTATATATATAAAAAAAAAATATGATATA
>JBAMHX010000006.1:6066828-6085930 GCA_037177515.1 Pseudomugil tenellus | reverse complement strand
TTATTTATCTATTTTATTTGTCACTGTTTAGCTGACATGTACAGCACTTTGTGGCAGCTGTGGTTGTTTTAAAGCGCATTATAAATAAAGTTGAGTTAAAGTTGAACTGTCGTTTTATAGCGCTTTATAAATAAAGTTGAGTTGAGATGTATAAAAAAGTTAATCTTCCATGGAGGTTTTTGTATAAAACAGATGAGAAACTTTATCAAGATGATTGAAACAAGCAAGATTTCAATTAGCATTGACAAACTTAAGTGGATAAATATAGTTTAAAGCTAAGCCTGGCACTGTGCATACAACATGCAAAACAAGCTGTTTAAATACATTCATACTGGAGTTGTGTTTGCTTTAATCATATTTTTGATCAAACTGCTCAGCCACCAGCTGTGTTGAAGTAAAACCCAGAGCTCTTGCACCTTGAGGGAAGAAAACTAGAGAGGGAAACTAAAAACAGAAGGAACATTCTCAGTTTCCAACTACTGACACTGATGAATTTATTGTGAACATATATGTTGAATCATTTCTGTCTGCTTTCCCAGATTACAGTCAAAGATAAGCTTCAGGCAATGGACTTTGATGAAAGCCATTTCTGCTGGCCGACTTTTACTCATACCAACTAGCCTTGTTGATCTGTTCGATATCGGCTTTTTTCCAAGGCATTACTCGCTTTAAATCATCTCTACCAGCTCGGAAGCAGGTTTCACTCATATGCAGTGGATGCTAACGTGTGATCAGGAATCACTGGTTCATTTATAAAGATGATAAGACTAAAGATATTTTTATTAAAGCAGGATTTAATATGAAATGTGAAAATTCATTGTCTTGTTGTGAGACCAGTGTGTGTGGGGCCCTGCATACAATATTACTGATTACAAGCAACAAAGTGCTGTAACCTTTTAACACTCAACACTGTGAAAGCAAAATTGCCTATTTTAATGTTTGGTTTGATTTCAGTCATTTTTTTTTATTCTTTTATTTATTTTCTGAACTTATGGTAACTACTATTTAAACAGCTGTTACAGAACTAAAACCATGCAGATGGATGAAACAGACCAATTTGAAACCTAATCTTTGCTATGATTGTTAGCAAATCTATAATAATGTTCCCATTTATCAGGCTGCTTATCTTCCATGACAGCAGAATATTCATATGATTGTTTTTATGTGCTTGAATTTTTTTTTAAAAAATGTCAAATATTCCATCGAAATTATACAACAACAACTTGATTCTCTCATACCAGGGACAAGTTGTGGCCTTTAGTTTCATACTGCATTGCAGCCTGAATCTTTTCAATCAGTGGCGAATCAAAAATAATAATCACAACACAAACATTGTATGGCTACATAATATTCATCCAGTATCTGTTATCTTGACACTCCCATTATACAGCAAAGCAAAATTGGATAATAGATTGTACAACAATCTATTTTATATAATTTGGGTATAACATAATGCTGGGAAGCAATGATTCAGACATACAGACATATCTCTTTATGTTCTCCATTAAAAATTATTCTGTCCTACACTAAGCATTACATAAGCCTGTTTTAATGAGAATTTCTTTCTCATATCTTCTCTTTGGACACCAACAAGCATGTGTTATATTATAATTACCTTACAGTGGCTTTAGGAGAAAGAGTAGCTGTAAACAGCAAAGCAGTACGAGTTGTCTCTATCACATTTTGTACAAAGGTGGTAGCAAATTCAATTCAGCCAGTTTCCATTTACTGCCATAATGGCTGAAGTCTCAATACTTTTCCGTCAAAGTAATGCATCCCATCTAATGGCCCCCCTGTATTGATGACTGCACTCTGTAGAGAGAAGGGATTCATCCACGTTTCTGTACTAATAAATACTGAGCAAAGATAGCTGGAATCTCACTTACAAAGTCAACCAAAATGGAAATGTTGACTCAACTAGCAAGACCATATTTAATCATTCCTTCCCATCTATGGCTCAGCAACGACTGCTAAAACATCCATAGTTTATTTTTAGAGACAACAGAACCCACAAACCAAATGACTAAGAGCTGCTTCCTCTTCAGTGTACTAAAACTGTCTAGTTTTTCCTCACAGAATGTCATGAATTATTTATGTGCATATTTTTGTAGCCTTATGATTTATTGTGATTTCCTAGTAATTACTTTTCACACGAGTACTTAATGATCTTCCATTCTGCTTGTCTGTGCACGTAGCTTATTGCAAGCACTGACCGTGGGTCAGAAATAACTTAGTAGCAGCAATAACTTGCAAAGTTAAGAGTAAAGTT
Source organism: Pseudomugil tenellus (assembly GCA_037177515.1). Classification (NCBI taxonomy): domain Eukaryota; kingdom Metazoa; phylum Chordata; class Actinopteri; order Atheriniformes; family Pseudomugilidae; genus Pseudomugil; species Pseudomugil tenellus. The sequence goes on along the minus strand of JBAMHX010000006.1, from coordinate 6,083,661 downwards.
AATATTGGGAAGCTTCATCTGCTTTGAGGGGGGGACAGTTTATTTACACATGTCAGGAAGTCCTGCCGGTGGGTCTACTTGAGCAACACCAGGGTGCTAGCTCTTACACATCTGAACTCAACTAAATGCAGCCATAAATTAATAATTTCCAAATATCCTGCTGTCAACAATGTGTTTTGTGTTTACTGGTACAGTCAACGATCCACCCGTGAAGTTTACACAGTGACGCAACAGAGGTGAAGTCCTTGTTGAATTTCACTAAAGCATTTCTCATAGTTGGTGCTTACATCAATTAAACTTGCCCTGTGTAATTATCTGTATTAATCATGCAGAGTGTCGGGGATAATATGGTTTAGCTCCAATTACTGCCACTGGATAGCTTACATGAGTGCAATAACAAACAATTTTTACAATTTTATTTTGATACCTGTTTAGGTCCCCAAGGGGACGACAAATTACACGATTTTTTAAATTTAGGGTTTCTCCACCAGGTGGGGCTTTATAAACACAAAACAAATCTTTTTGCCTATATCTCTGGAACTGTTTGTCTAATTAACCTCAAATAAAAGGTCGTGACTTCATGATGTATCCGATCATGACATCATACCTGCCTTTTCTAGTTAACTATTGGTTAGATCGAGCTCAATTCAGGTGCCAATGACAGGTTGTGACCTCTGTATAGACCTGCAAACACCTAAATCCTGACTCTGGGGATAAACAATAGTTTGCAATTCCTGACCTATACATAAATATGTTACCTGGTGAGATTTTCAGATTTTTTAGAATGCTAAGTTTTTAGGGTCAAGTAGAAGTGCAATTTACAGAGTGATGACCCTTTCTTCAAAATAAATCTTCCTCTACACGATTCATAGTGCTCAGTGAGCAACCGAGTATTTCACTGCACTGATAACACAATATATACAAAACTCAATGGCAAAATAAAAGTTAACTTGGCATTGAAGAGTAAAGTGAAGAAATAATATTAATTAGTTGTCACTGATTTTGCCATTATTGGAAAATCATGTACATGCAAATTTCTAATGGGTCTATCAGTAATAACCAGACATCCCAATTAACATGTAACTGATGCCAAGAAACTTCAGCTTTTACCAGGAATGCAAACAATCCCAATTTGCAAAACTCTCCTTGTGCACCTTCTGGCTTTGTATTTTCATTTCCAAAGGCATTAAGTGAAACCCAATTGCATTTCTGTACAGATCCATTTGTGCAGTTCGTCAAACAGAATAAGCCCTTTCCTCATATTGTTGGTTTGATTGTAAAATTGAGCACATTATGCATAAAAGCAACTTACTCTGGCTTGTGAGGTTGATTCATTCACAAAGCAACTTGTCCCTGAAGTCAATTCAACCCTGTGTCAGTATGTCCGAGTATGTTTGCCAAGGTTTTCAACATAAAGCAATACAGACAAATGAGGCTGAGTATGCTTTGTTCATACTCCATTTACTGCAGCTCATGACTGGTAAAACGATCTGCCAGCAGTAACTGGGAAATCATTTGGAGACACCATTACTAATGCAGGGGGAAATAAGTAATAGCACAATGACATGCAAATGGCTCCAGAAACAATATTAAAAAGCAGTGTTTTGTGGCTAGTGTGCACGTGTGACTCTGCATGTGTTTGTCTGTCCTTGTCTCGCATTATCATTAGATTGAGACAAACAGAGGGGGGATCCGCCATTCGATTTAAACTTCCACACCATTTACCTCACACCACATCTGAGCATGGGTGTGTGCTTGTAACTTGTTGAGTCCTGTTAAAGACGTGTGTCTAATAGCATGGCGTACTGGCCATGTCCTCATTTCAGACATCCCACAGGGTGTGTATGCGCGGGCAACCATGAAATCATCCCAAGCTCAAAATGTGTTTAATCAGGCCCTGTTTGCATGTGTTATCGGGTTGTCACAACTGGGTTGAGTCAGATCTTTGATCCATCTATACATCCACGGGTTATATTTGTGTGTAAAAGCGTTATACACTGATGATTACTCTGATGTGTGTGTGGGCATCAGTACATAATGAGTCTCACTGACTTATTCAGATATGTACATTTACATACAAGTCATCTTCACTTCATGTTAAATCTAAAGTTTAACAGAAAATTTAAAGTGAAATCAAATTTATTTTCTGAAATCTGACTGAGCCGTAATAACAACTCTTCTTAAGTACAGAATCAGTTGGTTTTTGTGCAATTACACTCGAGATTACTTGAGTGCTCCTCTGGAGTCACTCTATATGTTGTATAAGACTCCTTCCTTGTTTGAGTGTGTTTAGATCTTTAATGCATCTTTCCCATATTTTTATATTAGAAAAGACATCACTTAAGTCCTCTGTTTGGTATCATTAAAGACCACAAACTGGAGCCAGACCAAGTTCAGGAAACTTTGTGATAAAATTCTCAGTGTGAACTCATTCACTATTCTCTTTGCAGAAACTAACGCCATCTGCTTAAATCTTAGAACATTTCCAAGTGTGTTACAGAAATACTCATCACTGATATGTTTCCAATTTGTTGACACGACCAGTGAGCTGACCATAAATGGAAAAAGTGCATTGATTTGTTCAGCTGTGGGTCAGTTGGCTGATGCCCTAGCAACTGGTTTTACTTTGGGGGCTAATTTTGCACGAGTGAAACAGAACAGGTCTGTCCTCTTTCTGATTAAGTGCAGCGTTACTCAGGCTGGATTAAAGATCCTGCCAATCTTTCTGCTTAGTTCTCAGTCCTGAGGAGAAAAAGACTTTCCCCCTGTGTGCTTTACTTTAACCAGATTGATCTGTGGTCAAAGAAAAACCCTGCGAGGAAAGAAGTCTTTAAACCTTTCCCTGAGAGATCAGTTTCTTACACTTTCCATGTAAAGTTTATTCATAAGTTGCATTGACTTAAAGAGCTGGATAACCAGCAGCCAGGAGAGTAATGAGGTTCTCTCCATACTGGTATAATCCTAGTATATCACCAGTATGGTTTCGCCCCGACAGCCACTGTCGGATATGCTTCATGTGAGTGCGATAACTTAAACAATTTTTACAATTGGATTTGGATACTTCACATACCTGTTTAGGTCTTGGAGGGGACGACTTGTTTCAAATTCCACCATTTTGGGATTTATGGTTTCCCCACCAGGTGGTGCTTCATGCACGAAAAATCACATTTCTGGTTATATTTCTGGAACTATTTGTCTCATTGACCCTCAGATCTTGTGCAAATATAAAGGCCACGACCACTGGAAGTACCCGATCATAACATCATACCTGCCTTCAGGACTAAAGGTGGGTGTTTTTGGTTTCCTGTGTAGTTTTCCTGTTTAGCCTTGTGATTTTGTTTCAACTTCACTTCCTGTTTTGGTTCTGTTTATTAGTTTACCTGTGTTTAGTTAGTAATTGTTTCCACCTGTGCCTTGTATGGTTCTCAGTGTATTTAAGTCCTTGGTTTTCTGTTAATTTTTGCTGGTTCATTACTTATTGCTCCATGTGTTTTTGTCTTCTTGGTTTCCCCTTGTGATTCCCAGTTTAATAAATCCTTTACACCTTCTTCCATCCTGCATTTGGGTCCTCACCTCCATGCCCACCCTCAGACCAAGACACACACCAGCTGGAGCTTTGTAGCTGAAAAATCACTGTCTTGACTATATATTTATTTACTATTTATTAGATTAACCCCAAATCAAGTGCAAATGACAGTTTGTGAGATCAGGATGCATCTGGGAATTACATACCTGCCTGGTTCCAATTCTAATTATTTAAGTATTTAATGTATACAGTCTTTCTTAATTATTGAGTTCAATGAGGCTTAATGAATAAATATGATAGATGACTTGTTAATATAGTTACAGGGTATTATATGTGCACCTTTATACTATTGTATAGTGTCTATTTAACACTGGGAGCATTCTGGGATATACCCCTAGCCGTCGCTTCTGGTGGCTTGTTTGATTCAGCAATACTTCAGTTCTCTTCCAAGTAAAAAGGTTGCTACACCTACACAGATTACATTATTTGTGATTCAATGAGCTATCAAACCAACCACTGAAAATGGGATACAGCTGGGTATGAAACGTCATGCTGCTTTAAAGATCTGCGTGCCTTAAGATAGAGCAAAAATAGAGCAGTAAATAGACAGTAAGGATGGAGAAAGCAGGAATAAACACTCAAGAAAGCCTAAAATATTAGCACAGTCTGAGAAGTAAAAGCTTGAAATCAAGAAAGATAAAAATGGAAAGGAGTAGTGGTGGTGAAAAGTTGATTCCTGGGTGGAAACGGAGATGCATAAAAATAAAAATCCAATTCATCCACGGCACCACTAAATCTCTGTTCATTCCTACCTCTCTGATGTTTCATTTCTAGTATAAAAGGTTGTTGACAAACAAACTGCACATGTGTGAATGCTGGAAAAGACTTCATTCCAACATCTGACAGCTCAGATGCTTCGGGTTCTGCCTTATTAATGTGACACAGTGACGCACGCACATTCGACCACAGATGGTTTTCTATTAAATGGACGTTTCCAGCAGCTACGGGCATGTTGGAAAATCAACCACCGTTTGATGTGGTCTCGTTTGTGCTTGTTCCCATCGTCTTCCTATCACTCTCTCTCTCTTTACCCCCCCTTTGCTAGCCCCTCTCGTCCTGACTTATCTAATGCCCCCAGGGATCTTTGGCTTCTCCTCCACCTCTGTCCTCACCAGTCAGCACTCATGCTCACTCTCTTAATCATCCTCAGCTCTCATATGCTCTGAGATACACTTCCTTGAAGTACTTCAATCCTATTGTTAGTTATTGTTACTCCTCCCAACCACCCATCACTGGTTTTAGAAAGCCAGTACAGTGTATTAATCCTCTGACAAGCAGAAATCTTAGTATAAGTAAAGTATTTTATCAGTAGCAGTGTGTTACTTCTATACAAGACTGGACTATAATCATTTATGCATTAAACATACGGCTTTCAACTGTGTGGTTAAATTTCATGTTGTGCTGTTCTTTGCGGTAGCTCACCAGTGTGCATAAATACACGTGAAGAAATAATGCAGGATCTCAATTTCTCACAACAGGTCTGTATTTATTATTCAAACAAGTTTCTTTCTTATTTGTGCATTAAATTAAAGGCTAACTAAGCATACAATTTCAGAATGACCTTCCAAAAATATGCTTTTTTTCTGTTTTTTTGCAATTGATTGCTTCCGCTGCCTACCAGCTGAGGTCAGGGTTCGATTCTTTTGGGAAAAATTAATTGAAAAGGATGATTTCAGAACATTTTTTTTAGAGATAAATGAGACTTTACAAGCTTTTTTTGTTTAAGAATTGCCTCAAAAGAATTTGAACTTAGTTTTCTCTATTAAAATCATTGGTTGGATTAGTTTGCGTACCTAAATTAAATCTATCAATTATTTTGCATCGAAAGCCACGGAAAGCCTGGACTAGTGTTAAAAAAAACCTCCAGCATAAGTTGGCATGATTTTCTGCAGGCAGAAGTAACTAAAGTACAACTTTCTGGTAATGCAAACTGTTTCTATATATATAAGAATGACAAAGAAGTACAAAAAGGAGTTATCTACAGCAAAGCATGGTGAAGGTTGTCTCATTCTGTTTGACAGCGTTTCCACCTCTGATTATGGTGTTATTTTATGTATCAAATAAACAACTGTTCACTCAAATAAACTGAGGCAACAACCACCCAAGTATCGTTCACAGCTGGCAACACTAGCAGCAGGTTGTCTTAGATAATGTAGTACATTTTGATACCCCTGCTATTGTATAGTCACAGCAACTACGCATTTATATACAGACATGTTAAAAGTTTGCATTTTGCTTTGCTTTTTTTTTACATGTGCATCTCCTGTTGCCATGCCAACAAAGGGGATAGATATTAAAAGAAGCAGCTGCATAAATGACAATGGCAAATCCAAATCCCAGACATACCCCAACAATGTAGTAATTATGATTAAAATAACTTCATTTAGGCTGGAAATGGAGATCATATTAAAAAGCCAAGCATTATGTTTATATGTGGAGGACCGGTAAAAAGAATAGCAGCAATCTGTGCTTATGGCGAAATGTGTACAAAACCTTAAAAAAGGACATCAGTGGGTCCTGATCCACATCCTACTGAGAACCTTTGGTAAGCACAAAAATCGGCAACAGACATGACAAAGCTTGTAGGAAAAGCAATAAAACCCCATCTGAACCCATCAGCAGAGATGTGCACAAAAGCGTGCACATTATGCAAAGCAGTTATCCAAAACTGAACTTAAATAGCACCAGGGTTGTTTTTGTTTGTCTTTACATTTGCATAAAAAATTAATTCATATTTACATCAATGGACACATTGAAATGTGCGTATTACATGCAATAACAGGACAAGGAAGAAAATCATTTAATACACATTGAACACTTTTTGCTACATTAGCTTAACTCTCATTAATAAAGTTTTACCTGTGCTCATCTAAAATTGTCTAAAAATGTAAGTGGCATGCAGTCCAGTGCTCTCTGACTTGGATTTAAATCTGAATGTTTGATAGATGAAATGAGCTTTTAAATATCAGACAGCACAGATACTAAAAGATAAACATTTAGTGCATTTATAGAGTATCTATTATAAACATGAAATATTAAGCAGCTTCATTTTATTCATATGCTTCTGTTTCTTCATCTCAGCTAATCTGTCCTCATCCTCGTCTTATGTGCATTATTCTCTCCACTCCACCCCTCATCACCACTTCCCTGCATCCCTCCTGCTCTTCATCTTCATGCCTCTCTCTTGTGCACTCGTTTAGCTTGATGCCGACAGATCACACCGCTCCTTTTTTCTGCTTCAAGCCGGGAATCACGTTTTCCTCTACCAGAGAAGGACAAAGGCTGACAATATCAGAGAAAAAGTAAGAGGATAAAGATGTTCATACGCGAATAAACGAAGATAAAAGTGACTCAGAGGCAGGACAAGTTTTTTTTTTTTTCTATTTTAAAAGCCCTCCTTAAAGAAGAACGGAGGTTTCTGAAAACACAATCCAGCTTTCTCCCTGCGTTGTTATTTTTTTTCTCTCTCTCCATTCTTTGTCCCCTCCTTCATTCAGTACCTGTTCTGTGGGATTAACATGACTTAAAATTCAATCAGCCTACAGCCTGACAGAAAGGCGACAGTGGAGGCAGACAGAGCGCTGCAGCTGTCGAGACCCAGTGAGGGGACGATCGACGGGAGGGGAGGGAGAGGGGGATAGACAGAGAAACAGAGAGGAAGGAGAGGGAGAGTGGGGGGAGAGAGGGAGAGATGGGTGTTTTTCCACGGAGCTGAGACAGAGCGAGGCTGCGGAGACAGAGATGTGACTGCTCCAGGAGTCGCAGAGGAATGATCCGGAAAACAAGGTTAGTAATTTCATTTTTTCATCTGGCACCAGGGCAGGAAAAGAGGGGGGGGGAAGAACCGCGTCCGATAAAGAAAGAATGACAAGTAGACTTAAGTCTTAATGGTTAAATGGCTCTATTGTGATTGCCAAGTGGAAAAGTGGAGAGGAAGAGGAGAGGCAGATAAAAACACAGGGAGAACAAGTGTATCACTGATTTTTCAGTTGGAGCAGAAGAACTCGGGACATGAAGCTGCTGCAGTGATGCATATGCACACTCCTAAAGAGGCACAGACACGCAGACCGAGTGCTCTGCCTGGAACAAGATAATGAGATTTTTTCTTAAAGGTGTCAGCTTCTGGAGTTTGACTGACAGGCCACAGAGTAGGACTTCTAAACTGCCTGACATTCATGGTGCTGATCAATAGCCCAGTTGTTTCATTACACTGTGTGTGTGCGCGTGTGTGTGTGTGTGGTGGAAAGAGAGAGCAAAGCAAAAACAGATGCAGAGGCTGTGTGCGCTTTCTGTAGAGTATCACTGTGTGACTTCTTATTGGATGTGTGTGTGGTAGCAATTGTGGAGGTGTGTTATGTGCGAAGGTGTAGCACGACTGGACTGCGTGCAGCTTGCTGAGAGGCGTTAAGAGGGTCTCGCAGCTATTGATCGTCTTTGACAGGCAGGTGAGAGAGAAAAGGGGAACAAAAAATAGGGGTGGTTAGGTGGGTTGAGGGTCTGACAGGTTGTGGAGAGAGAGATGGGTGCAGGTGGAGGAGGAAAAAGAAGGATTTGTGATTTATAAATGCTCAATTTTCAGTATTTTCCCTCTGAATGTGTCTATTGTATGTTTCCAGGTATCCCTCCACCACTCAAGCTCACTGGCAAGCCTCCTTCTCTGCAAATCACTCCAAGGTCATCAAAAAAGAACTTATTCAGTATGGGAGCAAAAAACATGGATCGGCACTGAGCAAATGGAAAATTCGCTACTGGAGTTAGAGGAATAAGAGACAATGAGAAGACAGTGAATGCACAAAAGAATAAAGGAATGAGGGAAATAATATACCAGATGAATAAATGAGCAGAGCTAAAGAGGGGAGAGACCAACCAGAAGAACAGTGCTGGAGAAGGAAGAGGCAGGAGACTGGAGCCTGATATGAACATCACGACAGACAAAAAAGTTGAACACAGCCATGAGGGAAATCACATCAAAACTCCATAAATCGGATTTTAAGCAAAGTGGATTCTTGGATCTTATTCTTTTACCTTCAGATTTTGGAATATACCACTGGGATTGAGCAAGTAATTCAGGATTTTCCAGGTTTTCTTCATCTATAAAAACCTAAGAGGATATAGTGGGATTGGAATTTCTTCAACTCTCTGGTTGTCTGACACTGACCTACATCCACCTCCTTTTGATGTGTGTAGGAGCGTGGAGGAGAGTAGGAGAGGTTTCACCACCGACACACAACCCATCCACCCCATCCTGGCCTGATATAAGCAGAAACACCTGGGGCGAGATCTGTGCTAAACACCATCAAACACACCTGCACACACGCACACTCAAACCTGGATAACATGTGGAGCTGATTCGGATTATAGAGCCGCACAGACGGAAAAGGTAAAGTCAACACAGTTTTAAACACACACACAATGTTAGCCTATATTGCCTTGCAGGGGCAAATCCATATCTGCATGGTTAGCTCTCCTGTGCTGAATCATTGAGTACATCACTGCAGTGAACACAAGCACTCACTGGACTGGGAACTCGGTGCTTCGTCTCTCACACGAACACACACTCAGGGTATAAATAATGAACAGATGTGCATTCAGAGCAAAAATCATTAGGGTACGCAAAAATGAACACACATAGTTTACTTGTCCCATACGGCAGAGATGATCATGTGCTGTTCTTATTGTTCTTTTTAAATCGTTGCACAACTCCGACTCAACTCTATTTAACTCTACATGCTCCAGACATATTGAAACCCCTATCCTATCTCTTCCTGTGTGCATTTTTGTCTGTATCAGCAGCTGTTCTGTATCAGATTACTGACTAGATGTCTCAGCTTGGCTTTCATCACCTAGTCTTAATGTAATCTCACCTGGCGCATCCTGTGTGCACCGAGGTAAGAGTGTGGATGCAGGCCAGGGAGCGTTTGCATGGTGGCAGCAGCCACAGAGAACGTTTCTAAACTCCCCTCATTTGAGGCTCTTTACGTAAGCTCTGAATACGCACACAAATACAAACAGATTTGGCACACTGACACATGAGATCAGGCTGAATGAATAGAGGAGGATAAGAGGGTGATGAGAAAGAAATAGAGATGGCGGGAGGGGATAAAGAAGGGGAAGGGAGGGGCAACAAGAGAATGATGAGGACTGAAGGCTAAGACAGCAGATGAAAGGATTGCAGACAAGTGGGAGTGAGTGAATGAAGCTATCGTGGACAGGAAAGATGAGCAATAGAAGAAACAGGGGAAAAAGATCATTACAGAGGGATGAAATGATGAAGGTAAAGTATTGAGAGGGGCACAGCAAAACAGAAATGGAGTGGTCAAAATAGCACAGGGTGACTTTACATAAAGGACCGAAACAGATGGATTGATGATGAAATATGATGACTGATGAACAGCAAGACTTTCAATAAATGACACGATAATAAAACGTTTGGGAAATGACACGTTCATGGACCAGATGAGAAAAAAAAGATGTAGGGGAAATAAAAAATGATATATGATTAAAGATGACAGATGTTCATCAGAATGTTGCTTTCTACTGTCATACCACTGGCTACAATTAGTCTTACATGACCCCAAAAAGTCTGTTTAAGATCAACAACAGTAATGAGCTATTTAAAGATCTTGCTACAAGGGGAAGTCGGTGTACCATGAAGCTTCTCCCTGTATTAGATGTGCCAAGTAGGATGTGCAATCCACAGGAAAAGCACAATTTTACCTAAGAAAGTATAATTACTTTGGAAACGAGACAAAGGCGTACTGCTTGCAAACAATACAACACGTGCAAATATTTTTCCCAAACAAGTGCTTTCAATAATCGAGACAAGGCAAACTGCTAAGCTGATTGTAAATGTTTTCAACTCTTTGTTTTGAACTGGAGTAGCACTAACTCTAAAGTAGTGATAACTAAACCTTTTGAAGTGTAACAAAGAGGCCTTTTGATTTCCATTAACCAAATCATAATTCTGTAATCTGCTTTACTTTCCTGCTAGTGAGCCTACCCAGAATGCAGAGCAGGTAGCAGTCATCTGGTTCAAAAGGGGAAATGAAAAGCACATTTGCACAATTATCTTGTCAATGCACTGCATGGTCCTTTCTTAACAATGGTGTCCGCCATGCTCAGACTACAGTAAAGGGAGATGAACAGATGGGATCCCCCCCATTCTAAGTGGGGGTCAGACTGGGATGTAAAAGCAGGATGAACATGGAAGACAAGTGAACAGACAGCTTATTGAAGGAGTTAAAAACACTTTAGACCAGTTGTCTTGGTGTTTGCCTATTATGATGAAAAAGCTCTGTATTGCAAGGTCGAGTTGTCCAATCGGTTCTTAATCTCTAACCCAGTTTCTAAACCATGAAGAAGACAATATACCTTTTTAGATGTTAAAATAATGTATGCAATGGATCTGGACTGAATACTGGGTTTGATTACTATTACAATAGGTTAGTAGAAGTCCATCTCCTGTACATACATCTCTCTTCCAAATGCTTAAAAAAAATGGTGAAAACTGATGGTTAAAAATTTAGAAAAGACTCAAAAAACACATATTAAAGGCCAATACGCCTAAACAGAAGACGAATATAAATAGTGCCCAAATGTTTATACCTGCGAACATCAGGAAGGATTTGATGAAACAGGTGAAGACAGATGTATTACAAAACATCAAGGATGATTGACGACAGGAACAGACTGTTGCCCACCTTTCTGATTTAGCCAGTTTCTAGTGTATGAAGGAAATGGAATATTTGGAACAATGAAATGAAGAAATTATAGTGTCTGTCAGGCAAATGTCTTGATAGATGAATGGATGGATGGGTGAAAATATGACAAATCGTGCAATAAGGGATTTGAAAAGCTGGGGCTAAAGAATAATGACGGGGTGAAGCACATGATTCAACAACTAGGAAACAGTGATAGATGATATACAGAGAGGTATGGAAAGATAGCATGATGAAGAGGAGCAATTACAAGCCTTTTAAGATAGAAAGGGAAACTCAGAGGATAAAGATAGAATGAGTAATGCCAAATAAAAAGACAAGAGATGACACTTCAGGTAGATAAGAAAGCAGAGATAAAGTCACAAGGAACAACGAGGTCTGAAAAGAAAAAGTGCAACAATAAAACATTTGGATAGAGAAGGGTAGAAGGAGAAGATGGATACGTGGAAAAAAGATGATGTAAACGGCTGTAAAAGGATGAGTAACTGGACTGCTACAGTGTACAGTCGGAGAAAGTAAAGGCGGGAATTATATGATGTAGTAAGAAGGAAGTGGAAAAAATAAAACAGGGAAATGATTAGAACAGTCTGAAGACATTTGCCAGGAAGAGGCAGACGCAACAAGCAAGTGTGGGACAGAAGTAAGGGAAGGATGAAAGGATGAGTAATTAAACTGTTGACAGACTGTTTAGGCACAGCAGGTGCCTGATGAGCAGAACAAACTGTAACCACGACAACCAGTAGAGACAGACGGAGGGCGGGCTTTGTGGACGGAGATGTATGGGAGTGAGGGGAAATGGGGAAGAGCCAAGTGTGTAAGTGAGAGTGACAGGGGGCATATCAGAGAGAGAGAGACTAGATAACAGATCCAAGAGAAATACCCTTTCATTCATTTATTCATGTTTAGGGTGAATAATGCTTTTTTTTTTTTTAATTCCAATCCTAAAATAAACCAGCACAATACTCATCAGAAGTTTTCTCCAATAAGCATTAAATGTGAGATGTAATAACTATTTAAAAGTTCTTTATTGATCGCTCAGTCTGTAAAATGTGACAAAAGAGAGAAATATGTCCTAATAAAATCGCAGAACCCAAGCCACATGGCATCCTGGCTTGATAAATGTGTGTTGATCGTTGCAGTGCTGTACCACAAAGACAAATCAAATGTGCTCTTAAATCTGCCAGGCCCACTAAATGATATTTTGTTGGTAATATTTTTTCTATCATTTATTAATTTAAGGGGTAGAAATGGGGTAAAATTGAAAGTGCTGAGTGGCAATCCAGCATATTCTTTACAAAAACTCGTGTTTGTATGCATATGGTTAACACATGTAAAGTGTAGAAGATACTGAAGTGAATCGCAGTGAGGAACAGTGTGGGAGGATGATTGTCAGAAGAAATAAGCTTGTTCTTAGTCTGCAACACTTAGACTCAATGTTTCTGCCTATATCAGCACTGCTAAGCATTTAAACACAACAAACTCAAGGGAAACCAGTTACCCCTGCAGGCTCATTGCAGCGCAGCTTTGTTTTCCTTCTATTAATGACACACTTATAAAGGAAACAAAGCTTTGTGTTGAGTTGCACTCCAAGTTTTAGCCTCTAAAAACATGATACAACCAGGCAGCAAACAAATAAAATTTATTGAAATGCAAAGACTGAAAGAAGCATTAAGATGCGTCTGCATGGGTGCATGCAGCCTGAATCAATACATCCATCACTGTGATTCAGAGGCCTGGTTGCCATGTCATTGACCTACTGTGTTGGATGCAGAGTGTTGATTGGGTAATTGTTCTCTTGCTCGGGATTTCCTTTTAGACAGCTAGGAATCCTGCTGAATCATCAAACTGCCACTTGCCTATTCACACAGAAACACAATCAAGCTGCGCTGTGTTGTGTCAGCCAATCAGAGTCCATATAATTGGAGCTGCAGGGTTTCTGATTGGGTGGGTAACATTAACAGCACAGAGGTGTTACGTTCTCTCTAGACCCAAGTGGATTTGCTTTTATTTTTTTCTGTTGCCTGAGATGTATAAATACTTCCAGGACAACAAACAATCCCTCACTGGAAACATGGCAAGCTTGCAGCAAAAGCTGTCACAAAAGAATAAGTGACAAGATGGAATGGAATAATATTTATGTATAAGCAGATATGCAAAGAAATGGACTTAATTTTTTCTGACAAAAGACACAAGTTGCAAAGATTTGAAGAAAAGGAAGAATAGAAACAAAATTGTGGGAAAAAAATACAAGCTCACCTTTAACAGTTGGGAAAGCTGCAAGTCCAAGTTTAATCACCTGACTGCAACTTTTATCTGGTGATGTCCCAATATATCCAACATCCCCCTCACACAAATTCTTACAGATCCAGCATCAGACAACAGAGTTTAATGATACTGGATGCAGATATCTGCTTCACACTCCAGATATTTAGAATTGGGTTGGTGTGTATCTGTGTCATATTCACGGGAGCAGAAAAAATTTTATCAAATTTAATCAGCATTCATTTTCTGCAACACAAATTGAAACCAGCTGATGCAGAAAGGACAGACTCCAAATGTCCTAAACAAATCCAAGTATATAGTGGACCACAGTATAGCGGCACAGGCCAATTATGCAGTGGGGGGAAATGCTATCCGTCTTGTTTGAGGCTCTCTAACACATTTACTGTCTTACTGTAATACGCTTTCTTCTGATGCAGTGAGTGTACACCTTCACAACAGGAGTGAAGGGCGACACACCGAATTCAAGTCATTTTTGTGTGGATGCAATCACCCCCACCCCAAAAAAGTAAGCTGAATATATTGCACAATCCAAATCTTAAGAACTTGCAATTTCTGGCATTTAGGGCTGGAGCATTAAAGGCTGAGGTTTCCTGTAGTGAAGTGGATTTTAAAAATGACAACCTGAGTTCAAGGGAGAGAAGAATACCACTCCAAACAGGGAGCCTATTAACAAGGGCTCATCCCAACAATAGACATCCAGTGAGTCAGACTACTTGAAATCTGACTGAAGCAGAAAAAGTTAATCTGAATCAACCTACAGACTTCAAAGTAATGAATGATTCATGTCTACTGAAAGCACTAGAAAATGGCATGAGGGTGTTTTGACAGAAATGTTGATACAGCCTTCCACCAAGTTGTTATATATACTATCATTTACTTGACAGATTAATAACAGCTGCACACTGGAGACCTTTCCAGACTTTTAATAAGATTGAGTGTTAATAACAGAACTTAAAAGTAAACATACTTCCAGCTTGACAGTGTCACTTCTGATTCTTCTGAGCTTGGACATGCGTTGGAAAGTATTGAATGACCTTTTCCCTTATCGAGCCACACGTCCTTATGTCTGGTGTAATTTAATAAAGGGAAAATCTTAAAGATGGCAGATGAAAGTATAAACAACAAGATTAATTTACCCTTCACATTGCACTTAATGTGGCATCCTCATTAAAAAAAATGAACATGTAATAAAAAAAAGACGGTCAGCTAATAATTACAGGCTTTTTACTGGCCGTCATTTAGAACCAAAGTAATTTACTCAGAGCTTCTCACTACAGCAGCATCCATCTGTAAGACTGTTTTTGATGTGCTGAAGAAACTTACTTTTTACAGGAAGATATTGAAAGCTAAAATGTCTGCTAGTCAGAGTGACACTGAAACTTCACACAAGTAAACATCATGCAGGACAAACACATTCAGAGCAGGTTATGGAAACACTTGAAAATTCAAATGTTCTTACTACAGATCAGGAAGAGACCCCTCCCTGTCCTTCTGTGCCACTGAAAGCGCCAAAGAAAATCACTGTAGCTGCCAATTTGATTTATCTTCCAGAAAATGGAATTCCCAAGCTGTTAGTCTGTGCAGACTTTCCAATGAGAGGAAACAAAATTACACTTCTGCAAGGACTGCGATATTGGATGCCACCCTTATGAATGTGTAAATAATGCCAATAACACTGTTTAAGAAAAAGAAAAAAAGAGTTACACTTTCCTCCAATCAACTATAAGATACTGTGTCTATGATAGAGAAGTCTTGGTTATGTGGGGAAGGTCCAGCTGCTGGAATGGCAGGAAAAAAAATACAAATGCGATGCAACAGAGCTTTTGTCCGTTTTATTTGGGCTGGGTGTGGCATCAGGGAGCTTCACCGAGAGATTTTATTTTAAAGTACACAATTCTGCTCAACCAAAGTAGGGAACATACATACAGATTTAATTTTAATGTACACAATTCTGCTCAACCAAAGTAGGGCAAGAAAGCAAGAAACTAAAGCAAGATGAGCTCTCAATATCTTGTGTAACGTTTCCATGATTCACCGATTCCCCACATGGAGTAAATCAGTTCAGAAGGCTAACATTATATCCTGCACACATAAAGAGGCATACCTTGTGACTTTTGACAGTCTGCAACATGGCTCTCTGGCTTATTACCAACTGGGTTGTTTATTTATGCAAAAGTATTAAAGGAGGCAGACTTCAAAGCCTTCCACCAGTATTCTTTTTGGTCCAAACAGAGAGTGCAAGCAGAGAACAAGGAGACTGATTTGCTTTCTCTTATGTGTTGCCATGTTTCAAGATTATAGGCTTGTTTTAGAACTTCACTTCTGATAAGGTGTTCCAGCCAAAAGCTCGTTGCTTTATTACAATCCGGCTGATCAAACAATCTGGTCTTCACATTTTCTACACAAAAAAGAGGCAGATAAAATTTCCAGACAGCTAAAATTTCCAGACAGCTCAATACAATCAGCAACACCACAATTTGCATGGTGCTCTTGCAGGCGCTTAAATGTGCACCAGAGAAAAACCGAGGCCCCTCTGAGCCTTTTAATTGCCTAAATGATCCAGAATAAAATCATTTTTCCCTCTGATGCAAGCCTGTTCGGCAGAGGAAGTTTATTGCTAAAGATTATTTTACTGTGGACGCTGAATAAAGCAACTTCATTATGTTTAAAGAAAACTCACTTCTCAGAGTTCTTGTTTGAGTTTTTTCACCTTTACCTCCAGCAAAAATATTCTATTAGTGCCCCAAATCTCTACTATAGAGAAAAAAATTATTTCTGTAGTTTAAAAACAAAGAAACACATTTAAGGGACTCAGTTTTTTTAGTTATCATAAGACTAAGACAAGGATATTATACTGCCTTTGTACAGTAGAGATCTTTACACAGTTTGTATGCTAACTATGACCAACAGCTGTTCTTCCCAGCTTTAAACAGGAACGCTTCCCTGATTTCAGACATAGCTGTCAAATCTTTACCATCCAATTCCAGCGTCAGTCTTCACATTATCTTCACTGAAAGTGATTTTTGTTGAAAAATACACTAATATCCGAAACTGATCAAACAAATTAAACATCTTAATGTAAAGCCTTCTGAAGTCGACACATCCATAGTGCCATTCCAACATCCCTGTTCGACTGGAGTTTCAGAAATTAAGCACAGCAAGGTGGAAAGGGTTTTCCATGCTTCTTTATTTTTCAATAAGTGCCTTTGCCTCAGGAAGGATAAAACACTAAAAAGCAAGCAACAC
>JBAMHX010000006.1:6041828-6061828 GCA_037177515.1 Pseudomugil tenellus | reverse complement strand
TTTCACTTTACCAGTGTATATATTGTTTTACATTTTAGTGTGCGTGTCTCCTCAGGAGCACAGGAGGCTTTGACTTCCAACACTGCGGCGGCCCCGAGGACTGGCTGTCACTGCAGGCATTCATGACTTTGTCTCTGCACACCCCCATGCTCGCCTGCTCCGGGCATTTCTTTTTACACTCTTATAGTTTGAAAATGATGACAACAGACATAAGGGAATAACTATCTGAAGTGCATTTGCCGAGATGTAATGTACGTTTTTGGTTTTAAAGAAGCAATGTTCTTGTTTGTCATTAGCTTCCAAGAACAGCATAAGGCAGTTGTGTAGTTATTCAGTTAACTGGTAATATGTAGTCCTATTTGCACCACAGACTTTATTTCAATCCTACAAAACCAAACTATGTATTTCTTAAACAACAACCACTTTGCAATTGGTTTCAATTATAGTCCAAATGTGTGTCAAAGGGAAATGCATCCCACTATAACAGAGACCATTTACTGAAGCAGTTATCTGTTCCGCTGCTTATTACATTCCTTTGCTCTGTTTTAAGTGAGAACATTTAGGAGCCTGAGATAATGTATAATCATTTCAGGCACTGGTTTTCTTATCTTTTTATTCCCTTTTTAATCTCGCAAATGCAGGGTTCAAAATTGGAACACTGTAGCTTTCTCTGACGCAGAGCTCACATTAGACATAAGCATGTAGATGCAGGAGGAGGATGCAGAACACCACTCGCCAGACCCAAACTACTTCAGGGGTAGATGTAGAACATCTACTTTCACTCAGAAAGAGCAACATTAGGTCCTTATAGAAAGCATTAAACAGCAATTTGTGCCAACATGCAAAGTCAGCATGATATATGGTGTTGCCTGGATGTTACAGTATTAGGTTGCAGCTCTTATGCTACACATCCATAAAGAATCCAGACATATCCACCTCGTACTACCCCAAAGATGGTTCGTCTCTGACTCACTTTCTCCTCTTTCACCACAACTGTGATTGTTAACAACAATCTCTGTCACAAATTTCCTGTATCCAGGTAACAGTTGCTATAACAACCGTAATGTATGCCAATTGGTCGCGTTGAGTCATTTTTATACCTTATTGCATACCCACAAAATGTGTTTACTGGCAGATTTGAGCCTACTGGGACCTATATTGTGCACAATCCTGCTGTGGAATCAAGGATGATAGGCCTGTGACCCAATTTGCTTTTCTGACCCACGATCTTAAGAAGGGGTCCTGTGATATAACGTTCATCTAATCCCATGGTCTAGGTTTCTAGGTAACTGTTACTATGCTCTGACTTCGGTTTTTAGGTGTTGTTACTAAGAAGTGAGCGAGGGTTGAAGCAGTGTGCACTTTTAAGCATACAGCATGTGTAAGAACTACCGCCACAACACTGTCTAAGTACGGAGACTAAATATGTATATCTTTTGCTACAGGGTGATGAACCAAGTGAGCATTACAGAAGAGTAGCACTGACATGCATGCATGTAAACACTGAAAGATTAAACAGTTCAGACATCTCTTATGATAATGTGTGACTAGTATCAGACTAAAAACCTCTTTGCTCTGTTCTTCCTTTTTTTCCCTTTAGGTCTGTGGATAGCCAGGCCTTCTACCATGCCTGTCCCCCCACCCCTCAATCCCCGAGGACAAACACACCTGCCCCACACAAACCTCCATCCTGAACAGCGAGCAGAGAGCTCCAGCTTCGCATCTCTCTTCCCTCCATCCATCCTCTCTATCTCACATCTCCCCCCACCTCTCATCTCATCTTTGCCCTCCTCATCCCATCTCATCCACTGCGCCTGCCCCAGGGCTACGAAGAGGACACTTCCGGACTCCGTCACTTTCCCTGTGTTTCACTGGCTCACCCTGGTCACATGCTGCCTGCTGCCTTCACTGATTGGAGCTGGGGAGACTTGGGGTGTGGTCTCGGCCTGTCCTTTCCACTGTGTGTGTCGAAACCTTTCCGAATCTCTTAGCACACTCTGCGCCGACAAGGGCCTCCTGTTCGTCCCTCCGCATGTTGACCGTCGCACAGTTGAGCTGCGGCTAGCTGACAACTTCATCACTGAAGTCGGCGGAAATGACTTTGTCAACATGACCGGATTGGTAGACTTGACTTTGTCCAGGAACACGATCCACCTAATTCGACCGATGGCCTTTGGTGACCTGGAAAGTTTGCGCTCATTGCACCTGGATGGTGAGCAAAAACACTGACAATTCTTCTGAAAAGTATTGATTTAAACTGTTTAGATAAACTTTTATTGCGAAAAGAGTAAACTTATTTGCATAATTTTCCTCTCTAGGTAACCGTTTAACAATAATCGGACCCAGAGATCTAGCAGGTTTGGTGAACCTCCAACACCTGATTATCAACAATAACCAGCTAGTTAAAGTCTCCGTCCAGGCTTTTGATGACTTCTTGCTTACCTTGGAGGACCTCGACATGTCTTACAACAACCTCCGAAGGTAAAGACATTCCTCTTTCATGAGCTCTCACACAGCCATCCGCTGTGTTCCGCTTTATTTAAAAAGACCAATACTAAAGTGCTGGTGTGCTCAGATCTCACACTCAGGTGTGTTGCTGCAAACACGGCTCATTTCCTAAAATCTCAAAGCACAAAGGCAACAGCTTGGATGATCTTGTATGAATCAGCAAAGTCATGAGATTACTTTTGACTCGAATTGCTGAGAACAAACTAAAATCTGAATCAATATAAACACGGCTTTAATTTTCTACTATTTAAATCTGATTAATATTTTATGTGTGTGTAAGATCCCTCTATAAAAAAGGTTAAAGTTGTAAAGTTACTGTGGGTTATAGTTCATAATACCATATTTTCACTATGTGAGTTAAAGAGATTTTAGTATCTTAATCATTCTGTACAAAATAATCTTTCTAATAATCTCTTTCTATCCCTTTTCTACCTTGTAATACTGGTGTTTCACATCAGCATAACTTCACTGTAAGTTCTGACACTGTTCTGACAGTTTTAAGACCCTTTAATTATTTGCTCAACATTTGACCTTTCCAGCCCTTTCCATACCTTAAGAAATGAGTTGAGTTTCAGTGGTGAAGATTAACAAATTTTCAGCCTTTTTTAAGTTTTTTTGGAGAGTCTGTTCTGAATTCGAGTCTGCCTCTTAAATACTGTGGTTAAACATGGTCATGCCTGGAAACGGGTGGTATTCTGCAGTAACCGTCTGGGCAGACTTATTACAGGAGGGAGTTTCTCTACTTAAACATTTTATGCTGTTTAGTGCTATATTTCTTAACGTTTTTATCTTCATACCTTCTCTTTTAGGTATAAAGAGCAGTGAAAGAGGTAGACAGACTGGAAACTTGCAAATCTATTTTTACTTAGTCTATTACAAACCTGGTAAGGGATTCCTCTTTGGGAAACGGATAAATAAATTCATGGCAATAGTAATAATTTAGAGCATCAAAGTATGCTATAAAAATCCTGCTCGACTCATCGCTGCAGTATAATGTGTATAAAGTTGTCAAAAACATTTCACAAAAGCAAACAAAATCCTTCAGTGTAGTAAAACATTTTATATCTAAAAGTTAGATGGACTCATTTCAAATTAGCTTTGAAATTATTTTACAAATCAAATGATCCAAAGTTTTTTTCATGTACTTCTTAGTAATTCAAAGTAAATTTAAACTGTCAAACACACATTTTTGGAGAAAAAGGCATAAAACGCATGGAACTCAAACACAGAACAAAGGATTGGCAGGCAAACCGAACATCTGTTGTCAAAAATTAGTTACTGCTCTGAAGTAGCAGGTGAAAGTACTCATGAAGGATGCACTTTGACAGGTTAGATAGTAGTACAGTACTCTGATCTTTTAATTAGATTAACATCTTATGCTGTATCAACATACTCGCATGGGACTTGAGCCTTCTGCGGGGTAATAATTTATCTCCACAGCTGCTTTATAAGATACTCCCTCGTCTCTCCTTCCTCCAGCGATCACATGACCCATCATAGCAGAGTTTACCAATTAAATTAATTGCTCATGATTGATTCTCACTGATGTTCCATTTTATTCCTACAGAGTGCCCTGGGAGTCCATTCAAAACATGGCCAGCCTGCACACTCTGAACCTGGACCACAACTTAATAGACCACATAGCAGAAGGAGTCTTTGGAGAGCTGTATAAGCTTGCACGGTTGGATATGACCTCCAATAGGCTGCGAACCTTGCCTCCCGATCCACTCTTTGCAAGGTAGTCATTGAGATCTTTCCATTAAGGTTTCCGTAAAAGTGGCTCAGTGGAAATATTCCACGGCAAACCAAACCGAGCCCATAGTGTGATTTTACATCAGTGGTGCTCTGACATAAATTGGGAGACAATGTTAACGTTGAGTCTACTTGTATGTTCTTATTTTTCTAATGCAAGATAGAAATGAGGCAGAAAATAGTTCCACAACTAATTTGGCCAAAAGTAATATAAAAATGTACACATTAAGCTTTAGAAAAACTAAAGCAAGCCATGCGGGTAGTATCTGTGCCAACAGATACTGTCCTTTTAATACAAACTAAGTTTTTACATTTAAATATCTTCATTCTCTTATGACATGAAAACATTTTTTTATTAACTAATTCCTTTTTGACTTGCTGCCAGGTCTCAGACAGGTGCAATAAGTCCCACACCCTACAATGCTGTGATAAGCCTGAATTTTGGTGGGAACCCACTCCACTGTAACTGTGAGCTTCTATGGTTGAGGCGGCTCATCCGAGGAGATGACATGGAGACGTGCGCCACCCCAGCTCACCTGGCTGGAAGGTAAGAATTAACAGTTTTATTCACCTAATACTAATCAGTAAAACCTTTCTGTGTCAGAAGGAATAACTTTCCAACACAGTTTTAAGGCTCATCTTTCCTGCAGGCTCTTAACAATGAAATGGGATTATGTGCACAAGGGTGTGGGTCACAAATACAGAGAAGTTATAAAACCTGCTAACATGTGAGGTGAAAAAGATCTTTGATTGTTTTTGTTATCCATCAATCACTCTCTCTCAACCCAAGTCTCAAGGATTTAGTATTATAATTATTAGACATTACTAGTTTTAAATCTGCCTATTAAAAATATATGATATATTAAATAAACCCTTAAGAGCATTTGCTTTCAACCTCTAACTGGTCCAACATTGCTTTCCTCCATTCTTAGGTATTTCTGGTCAATTCCTGAGGAGGAGTTCACTTGTGAACCGCCTCTCATCACCCGACACACGCACAAACTGTGGGTGCTGGAGGGCCAGCGGGCCACTTTAAAATGCCGTGCCATTGGAGACCCTGAGCCGATAGTCCACTGGGTTTCACCAGACGATCGTATTGTTGCAAACTCATCCCGGACCAGTTCTTTTAGCAACGGGACCTTGGATATTTTGGTAACAGTTGCCCGGGATGACGGGGCATACACATGCATTGCAATAAATGCAGCAGGTGAAGCTACTGCCGTTGTGGACCTAAAAATAATCCCGCTGCCTCACCGGGGCGGGGTCAGTGGAAACACTGGGAGCAGTGGTGTTAACACAAAGAACAACAGGAATATGACCAATGGGATTTTACGGACAGATCCAGGCTCATCAGATATCAGCACTGGTAAAAATGGGATTAACAACGGTGCAGGACGTGGAGGAGAGGCAGAGGATGGAACAAGAGATGGAGAAGTCACAGATAGCGGAAGGGCCTCGGAAGGAGAGGGGGCTGACGAAGGAAGCATGGAGGATGGTGATGGGGATGAGGAAGAAGGCAGGATGGTTGGAGTGCAGGGCGTGACGTCCACCTCGGCTCAGGTCCGATGGGATTTAGGGCGTTTATCGGATGCCTATGTTGTCTGGATGTATCAGATACAATACAACTGCACCGCAGATGAGACCCTCATCTACAGGTCAGTATTTATAATATCTCTAAAAAACATAACTGGGGATTCATAATTTCAATAGTTTTGTAGCTCAAACACATATGAAAAAGGTAATTTGTTATCTTGTTATAGTCGCCCAAATGTGCAAAGGTCATTTCTCAGTGTCAACATCCTTCAAAGGTGAACCCTTTTCTCATGTAAAGCCCCCTTAAATATTCATCCATTACAACATGACACTTCTGCAGTGAAACTGTTCATCTTATGCACAGACAAGCAGATAGCTCAAGGGAAGGATGAACGGAAACGGATAAAGAGAAAGAAAGGCAAAGGTAGTTAATAATTAATCTCCATCTCTGTGTGAGACTAACCCTACAGGTACAGTCAGTGTGTCTGAATGAGTGCAAAATACAAGTGGAATACAAGTGGATTATTATTGTTTAAAAACCATAAAAGGTGGGGGTTTGTGGGACCACTGCTTTCTAAAATTTAGTTGTAGTGTGCCTCGATACATAAAGGCTTCTTTTATATATAATTTGTGTAAGGCAGCTGTGGGTTGATTGCTGCAGGAACTAACGAGACGAAGAAAGAATAGATCGAAGTCAGGTTTTTGTACACATCTTTTGTCCCTTCCTGGAGTTCTACACTCTGCTTACACCATGGAGTTATGGTACACATACAAACTAACAACTCAAACCCCAAGACAGCAATGGGTATAAAACAAAGCATAAATGAGGAAGAGGAAGAGATGGGCTTGAAAGTGCTGGAAGCTGGAATGGAGTCTTGTCTGAAAAGCCATTACAGTGTGGCTTCTGGCTACATGTACTTACATGTACAATACGACTGCCTTGTTCATGAATTATGTCCATACACAGTTTACTGCCTGTGAATTTACAAGCATAGCTAATGAAACATTTATGAGTGGGGTCATTGCTAGAGCAAAACAGTGGCTCAAATAGTGAGAGGAAGATGGAATAAGAAGAAGAGGGTGGGATGAGCAGGGTCCACTTCAACAGCATTTCACTGTTTATTTTTGCTGCCACTAAAATGTGTGTTCATAATCGTATCCCTATGGTGTTGTAAAAAGGGCATTAAGCTGTAAGTGGTATTGAGAATGGTTGAAGGGAGCAAACAGATGACAGAAAGAGAGCAGGAGACATATGGAGAGTTGACTGAATATGGAAAAACTGAATAAATGTAATCAGATGGGAAGGAAATGGAGAATTTTAGGATCAGAATTGAGCCTTTGAGACATTAGAAGGTGAACGGGAGGGACTCAGGTAGAAGGGCAAACTACTGTAGGGTATGCATTCTTCCCAAATCATCTTAGCAGAGACTGAAATGAGGGAATGATGGATGAAAGACAAATTGACACTCAGTAAGGTAAGAAAAAACAGGACAGTTCCTCAAGGCCAAAGTAGATGAGGGGGGATAAAGGAGAGAGATATATCAAGATTCATCACTATAATAAAGTAAGAAGGTAGTGTGGACACATTAGCTATACACCAGGGTGTGTAAGGTAGATGGGACTTAGGAGGACTGATGCAATGAAGGGAAGAGAGGAGAAAAGGTGGAACGGATGAATCGGGGTGGAGCAATGAGATGAAGATGAGGCGAGGCAATGTGGTGAAAACCCTGCAGCAAAGCGCTGCACTTTGGGAGGTAAAGAGGAAGGAAGTGAAAAGGTGCAACACAAACACAAATGAATACGGATCCAGTGCAGTCCCATGACACAGCTTTGGCAATTACACACAGAAATCTAATTAAATGACTGAATTAATTGAACTAAGTGAGATATCAGTTAACTGCTAATCAGCTGTGTAAACTCCTCTACATACTCTATAAAAGGAAGTAGCTTGATATTCTACAAATTAAAGCAAAGGATGATCCATCAATATATATCAGATATTCCAGCATGACCACATAAGTTCTGTGCATGTTATTTTTTAATATCTCTTTATTTGTGACTCTTTAGAGCCAGATAAAGTGGCTAAATTTGTTCCCGTTTGTCCAAAGCAGCCTGCAGAAACAATAGTCTCCAAAATGTTCTGCTTATTTGTCTGGAAAAACACCAAAACATTTCTTTGAACCAGATTTAGTCTTTTAAATCAAGTCTTTGACACACATTTGGCTTTATTATAATTTTTTTGTGGTAAGCTCTTCCACTTGGAAATCCCAAATATGTATGGATTCTGTAAAAATATGACATAAGAGGAAGAAAATACTGTTTCAAATCCCATTTTGTTAAATAATATTTAGCTCCAATAGAGTGAAACAAGTAACTAAGTTGCGGCTGACGGCTCAACTGAGCAGCATGACTGATGAACAAATATTGATAAGCATAAAACCACATAAAAGAGTAAACGGGGCGGGTACCAAGGCAAGGCAAGTGACATCTCCAGGAAGATAACTGGATTCAGTCAAGAGGGAGTAAGTTATCAGATGTTTTACTCGACTGAACAAATTACACCACTAAAAAAAAGGTCGGGCTGTCTCGTAGCTACATAGAGACATATGTAGTGGCCATTTTAAAGCCGGAATAAGAAGAATGAGAAGCATAACACTGAATCAAGAACTCTGAGGTAGAACAGCAGACTGAAAGCAGGGAAATTATATTACTATCAGTTGTTATTGTGCAAGTGCCAAGTGCTTTATCACGCTGGCAGAAAGCAGAAGTCAACCTTATAAACTCAAATGTGAGACTGCAATAGTGAGATTTCACACTTTCTGTCATGGACCTATAAATCAGACGGCGTTGTAGCTGCTGCTGCTTTATGCCTGCACGGGCAGGTGGAGGAAACTGCAGCACAGCTGAACTGGGTCAAGGATGGGAGGCAAGAAAACAAAGCAAGCAGCTAGTCTAGCAAATTAAAGAACATGAACATAAAGCGAGTGAGTTACACGGACTGCACAACAGCAGAGCACATTATGTTACTGCCAGAATTAAATAGCTTTTAAAGGTCAGTCTTGTGCTAGACAACACCAGCCTCCATTTCAGCATGGCTCATCTAATGCTGATGGAGTCTGTCATGGTGCCAGGTGGGACAATACACAGTCCATATGGTGTCTACTGGGCACCGTTCATACCCCTCACTCTTAGCTTTAACACGTTATATAAACATAAATAAGAATTTCTTGGCATATGATAGACAAACGGAAGAAAGATAACACAAATTAAACTAAATTAGCTCTTCTATGCATGTCAAAAATGCCAGTTGGATAAAGTTAATCGTATATTTGTTCCATCATATGACTTTCATGAAAAAAATTAGATTTTACACAAAATTAAATATATGCTAAATAATATGAGAAGCAGCATGTTCTCTTATGTTTAATAAGTGCAGAAATCTTTCATAGTGGGAAATAAGTTATGAACCACAATGTAAGACATGTTGACAGGTGGATATGTAGGAGGGTAAGGGCTGTATTAACACCTGGATCTAGCTTTCAATCAGGAATGCAAAGAGCAAAGTTTGGCAAAGTTTAATGATCACAGGGACAACTGGAGAAAGAATCATGCAGCGTTCAAGAAATAATGAGAATAATGATGGTGGGGCAAAAGAAATGGGGTGCCGGATTATAAAGCAATGAGAGAAAATGTGACATTCATAGGAAATGAACATGCTGAGAAGTAGACAGTACAGAATATGGCTAATGAGTCACAGGAGGAGAGGGAATTGAAAGAAATAGAACCTGAAAATTAGGTGAACAGCAACACACTCATTTGCTGCTGCTAATTATACAACTGATATGAGCACATAGCTGAGCTATCAGTATATGAAAGGCACACACACACATGAAACTTGGCTTCATCACAGGCTCTAAATCCCACATGTCTCTCTTTAGCCAAACAGAAACTCCTGGGATGCTTTCAGTTGCTGTCCTGTCACATGACTGTCCGTATTGTCCAACATCATACTGGTGGGACGTCTGATACAAGGCTACCATTTTAGCCTGGCCCGAGCTTGCAAAGAAGACACACAGGAAAGATAAGTGCATCTTTTGAGGCAGGAACTGATAAGGATGTAAAGAGAGACATAACAGTTAGGAAAAGCCAAAGCGTGCCGAGACAAAGATGAAAGAAGGAACGAAGAAGGCTGAAAGATGGAAAAGGAGGAAAGGGAGGGGGTCAAAACCGGGTTGAGAGCAGCACCCCACGGGAAGACGTAATTAAGTGTTAAACTACTGTGTCAATAAATGTGTCAGCTAACATCAGAGGCATGAGAAGGAGGGAAGAGAGAAAGGGTCAGCAGTCAATAAATATGTCATCTTATATTATAGTGGAAGATCAGAGAAGGGAAGATGGTGAGAGATGTTTGTACTGAGAGGTTAAATTAAATTGAGAAGAGGAAGATGAGCTGATGTGCAAAAACAAGTAGTAGGTGGTCAGGCAGAAAGACAGGAACATGAGGATAAGAGAAACTGAATCAAGCTGCAGTCCAAATGGGGAAAAAGGTTAGGCAAGATGGTCTGATTAAAGCAAGTCATGAGGGGGAGGGTTGGATAAAATAAAATCTAGCAGGAGAGAGTGGTATAGACAGAGATAGATGAAGACAAGAGATGAGAACAAACAAAATAGAGGAAGACAAACAAGAAAGTAAACAGTCTGTCTAGTTGATACCTGTAGAGGAAGAGAGAGTAAATGGACAAAGGAAGTGACATAGGAAAAGGAAAACAGAAGCATAGCTGTCAGCCAAAAGAGGAGATAATTGCTTGGCTGTTCCTTCTTGACTTACTTTCCCCTCTCTTCTTTGTGCCAAGCCTTGTCTGGTGTCAGACCACCAGACTTGGTTGCACAGACAGACAAGAGGAAGATGAGAAGCACTGAGATTAACAAGAAAATAATACTGAGGGTGAAAGAGAGATGAGGGAAAAGAGACGGGGTGCTACTGCTTCTTCATCCCCTCCACTAACACTCTTCTTCTCTACCTCTCCTGGGTTCTAATAATTACTCATTTCTGTGCCACCAGCTTGAACAAAGCACTCCCTTGTCTCTTCTACTTTCCTTCTGCATCTGTGCGTGTGCATGCCATTGCAAGGTTTAACCATAATTAGAAGCAGAGAGAAAAACGCACACACTCTTTGCATGTTTGGAGGCATGAAAGAACGTCAAAGTCTGCAAACAACAGAAAGGGAACCAATCAATTAAGGTCTGATTTGAAAAATAAAGTCATAATAATGACTTTATGTATATCTTGGAGTATTGAACTAAACACTTTAAGGGCACTGAGCTTTTAAATTGCACATGACTTCATTTTCCAACATGGCAGACAAGAAAGATGCATCATGGAGTGGTTACGAATCAGCATATCTAAGATGCATGCATTTGTGTATGTTTTCAAGTCTTGCATGCATATTTTAGTGAATTTGCCTATTTCTGTCTGACAGAACATAGGGGAAAGAAGTAGTAGAGAGGTGATTCGCAATCTCATGAGGGACAGAGAAGTGGTAGGGTGGAGGAGAAGATGGAGGGGTGTGATAAGGAGAGATAAATGGAGAAGTAGCAGAGAAAGGATTAGGAAGGAGTCGGGGTACCCAAGAAGGAAATGATAGAGAGAAGAGTAAAAGCTATTTGAGGAGAGAAGTAGTGACCTTGGATGCTAAACCATGCTACATGGTTACTGCTCAAGCTAATAGAGATATAGTACAGAGATTGAAAAGAAGAGAGGCTGGGAGGTCAGAGAGTCCAGTGAGCACTGCCAGAGGATTTGCAGCGAGCAGAGCTGATTGTCTCTGGAAATAAAAAGAAGGTGAATAGATGTGCAGTGTTACCAATTATAATACAATTAATTGGCAAGTCAAGTTTATTTGTATAGCACAATTCATCAGCAGAGTGATTTAATGTTTTACAGACATTAAAGATTAAGAAGCATGGTTTAAAATTAAAACAAAAAAGGAAATAAAGGAAAAGGGAAGTACAATAGATAAAAGAATCATATGCAGAACCACTTGAATTGCAAGTCTTATGATAAAAGATTCCAAGAAAAGCCCCCGCATGGAACAAAAGCAGCGCAACACTGCAGATTTTGGCATAAGGAAGGATTTCAAATTAGTGAAAAGGGAGGATGTGAAAAGCTATGAGGGAGTGGCTGATCAGTGAAAAAAGGAAAATATCTTCATAAAAGATCGTTTAAAGAGGGACAAAGACAGCAGAATGTGATGGGGAGGAGAGAGTACCTGAAGAGGAGGATGCAGGATAGGAAGATTTGTAGAGTCAGTGATAAAGGGTATGTTTGCAATGGCCACACAATAGGAGCAGAATAGCCCCATTTATTTTTGCACAGGTTTGCAAAATCATTGACAATGTCTCTTCGTATAATTAACTGGATGCAACAATGTATCTGGAACATTAGCATGGATATGATTTTAGCTCTGTTGATTCTCTTTTATTCAGCAATGCACGCATGTAGTTAAATCAGACACTGATACAGGGAAGGGAAAGAAAAGCAAGTACATAATGAACCACCAGCATTAATGCGAATCAAAGAACAGGTTCAAAGACAACCCTTTCATTTAAGTACATCGCTTGTAACAGTGAAGGTAAAGTATTTTTGCCTTGCAGGATCTATTCATCGTACAGACACAGTTCAGGATGAATGGACGCCATCTTTTAGAGTCTCACATTAAGCTGAGGATTTTTAGTGCTGTAGCAGCAGTTAGAATGGTGCCTCTTGTACAGTTCATGCTGGAAAGATTAGCCCCCACTATCACTGGACCTTACAGGGGGAAACTATCAATCCCATGGTGTGACTGATTGCCCAGAAGTCTTTCACTCAGCTTTCAACTCTAACATATTGGATATTACTTCTGTGGATTGACTTGACTTGAGGAAAGGTCCAACTCTTTGACTTTACGTTTCAATTTCGGCATTAGCGTTTATGTCTCCCTCTACAACTGCTAATTTTCATTTCACATAGCTGCCTGTTTCATAAAAGATTTGTCAAGGAAATAACTCAATCTGTTTATAAGGTTGAAATGGGTCCCAGTTTTCTCAAGGGTGTTATGGCAAACTGAGTTTAGCATTCCTTCTTTCTAAAACGTGTACTTATTAGCCCTCAATGAACTTTTGCATCCAATTTTACTGTAGACCAAAAAAAAAATATAGTTATGTTTGCTCTTCAAAAGTAGAGGTGAGAATAGAGGGCACTGAAGCTATTAAAGATGATGTGTCTTAAGTGTTTAATATGCGGATGAGTAAGAATATATCCTTTCTACTTAAATGACAGCACTTTTGGGCTCAATAATGAGTTTTTGCCATGGTAACACACTCCTGGGTCCAAAGCAGCTCCAGTGTAGAGTTAAATGGCAGATGACAATGTCAGAGAAGAATAAATAGCAAGCTAATGATCACTGAATGAGGTTGAGATTAATGGAGAAACCCTCAGTGTGTCCGCTCAGATTATACTGGGACCTGCAGAGACATACTGGACTTTGTAATTTCTTACATAATCTTTACTTGAAGTTGGTTTGAAAATACATCTGCCAAATATTACAATTCCAATCTTTGACTTGCACTGCAACAGAGATATTTAAACTTATACCTTTGCACTACTTCATACTCAGGTCACTTGTTAAAAAATCTCAGTTTTGTTAACTTTTAAGCTTTGAAAAGACAGCAAAATGCTGTAATCAATACTCGTATAGAAATACCATACAGCAGAAATCCATGGATCTTCCCCCTACAGCCTGCATGAAGTAAGCATCTCTTATTTCCCAGCTAACTTTGCATTATTAATCGTCTAATCCCATCATCCCATTCCATCAACAGAGATATAAATATGTATGAGAATTGTTGGACTACTTCCATTTATAAAACTTGATTATGTAACAGTAATTACACCCAATTTAAAGCAGAGGAAAAACAAGATGAAGTGCTGGCGTTCTCTGTGTTCTTATTTTGGATGCATTAAAAGAGTACGGTTTGGGGCCATTCTGCAGAGGCTCCATGAATGTGAGTGATCCTAGATGGCATCTGGAGAATGTAGCTCAAGTCTGAGGCGAGCCGGACCTATGATACAAACAAGCTTTTTCATGTAGCATAAAAAGGGAGAGAACGTGAAAAAATGCAGAGGAGGAGAAAGCTAAGGCTGAAAAAATGTCCACATGAAAACTCCTTTCCCACACAACGGGGTTGAAACAGGGAAAAGTCATACTCATCATCAACAGACACTTGAGTTAGGCTACAGTCTCCCACGCACACTTTACTCGGCATGTCACAACTCATCGACATAAAAATACATGCATACAGATGAGCACATTTACACATAGAACCAAGCAAAACACACATTCAGTAAAGCACCTCTTGTTCCCATCACCTTCCTTCTTTGTTTTCCCCTCTCTACCTAGTTCACCTCTCCTCCACCTGCTAGTTCCAACAGCTGCTCAAACACTTAAAATGAGGACACATTCAAAGTACTTCACTCTTTGTTATCCCACACAAGCACTCATTACAGACAAATGAAATCATCACTAATAAAAAGAAAGTCTTTTCCAAATTCTAGGCCCGATCATTAAATCTAAAATGGTCATTTGTACATGTGACATCCCATAAAATAGTTTAATGGTTGCTTCCCATTGGAATTTCCGTACGAACACAAGCATGCATACATGCCAACTGCTCTCCAAATGAGCAGACAGAGTTCTCCTTTCATGTCCCTTTTTTTCATGTTGTGATCTGCATCAATAGCCTCATTTTCCCTACTCTCCTCTACTGCAGTACCAACCCCGTGCTGTTTTTACCATCTTTTCACCCACCATTTCCTCTGCTATTCCAATATTCAGCCTTTTTTCCTCCCATCATTTCACTATAAGAACAGCCTGAATATGCTCACGCTCCAAGTTGCTGCAGAAGTTTTGCTGTTTAGTTGATATAAAAACGTTAACTCAGCTAAGCTAAACTTTTTCTCCATTCTTTTTAGAATCTTACCATCTACCAGCGACCGTTTCCTGTTGAAGAACTTGGTTTCCGGTGTGGACTACAACTTGTGTGTGTTGGCCATTTTTGATGACACAATCACGTCACTGGCTGCAACCGAAGTTCTGGGCTGCACTTCATTCTCCACCAAGGATGTTTACCCAGCATGCCGCTCTCTACAAGCCCACTTTTTGGGAGGGACTCTCACTATACTGGTTGGCGGTGTTGTTGTGGTGACTCTACTTGTGTTTACTGTTGCTCTCATGGTACGGCACCGTGTATGCAATCATGGCGACCACATGATTTGTCACAATGGTAACAGTGAGGTAGGAGGAGGGGCCTGCTGTCAGGGTGGAGGAGTAGGAGGAGGAAACAAAGGGGGAAATGGCAGCAGCTGCTACCAATCAAATGGTTCTGGAGATGTGATGATGGTGGTTCTGCCCAATGGTCTCCCCTCCAAGAGGGGAGGAGAGAGAGGAAAGGAGAAGGACAAGGAGAAGGATACAGACGCCGGCAATTCTACTTCCTCCAAACCTCCAAAACTGCCCCCAAAACCCAGACCAAAACCTAAAGTAAACTTAGAGCAGTTTCTATCAGCCGGTGGGGTGGTTTCCACAACAACAGGGGCAGAAAATGAGATGGCACTGGTTGTGAGGCAGCAGAAGCAGGAGAAGACTTTGCCACACAACCTCAAGAGTGACAGAACTCCCCTTTACTACTCTCCTTCTCCACCATCTACCCTGCCCCGACAGTCACGTTCCAGGGATCGCCCAAATCCCCGTCTGGAGCGAGAACTGACAAATCGAGCCAGTTTCTCTCTGGCTGCCCCCTTGAGAGATTCAGAGCTGTTGGACTGGAGAATCACACCCAGAAGTAGGGACAAATGGAACTCCTCACAGGCTTATCAGAGCCCTGTATCCCCTCTAAGCCCCGCCAGTGGGACTGTTGGCAAACGACGGCACTCACTGGATATGGGTTCCTCTGTTGCCCTAGCAACTGATGCAGCAGCAACGGTTGCAAGGCACTATGGTGCTGTAAGTTATGCCAAGCGGTTGAGTGTGATCTGGACGAGACGAAGCCAGTCACTTCACGGGATGCTGGTTCAGTGCGCTTCGACAACAAGCACAACCTCTTCGACAACCAGTGATGAAGGGGAAAGTGGTGGGGCCTTTGGGGCCCATGATTACCAACGGGGGTACATCCACGCTTACAATACGACCAACTCAAACTCAAACACTAGGATAACAACTGGGAAAGTAAAAGAAAGGAGTAAGGAGAATGGGAAGGGAAATGGTGCTGAAGATTTGGAGGAGAGTGTTGTGTAGACAAGAAAATTAAAAGTTAGAAATAAGTTGTCAGAGGACACTGACTAGGAAGCTGATTAGGGAATGTGATTAGAGGCTAAATTAAGGGAGCACATAATGTAAGGGTGATTGTAGATAAGACTAGGTCAAGTGAATTCAGAGAGGGATATGTAAATCTGAAAAAAACACAATGAGGAAAGTATAAAGGAAGGTTTCCAAGCTCTCTGACTGTTAAGTTGGTGAGTTTCAGGTAAAAATTATTAAAGATGGATTTAAAATGGCCTTTCAGGTAGTCAAGGCTGAACCAATTTTGTGAATCTTGACAAAATGGATAAATGGGCATATGGAAAAGGGTATTTTAAATGGTAAGAAGCTACAAGCAGAGAGAGATAAATCGAAAGGAAGACATCAATGAAACAGTGGAACAAAGGTTATAATGAAGTATGAGATGGTGTAAGATCATCTTGAATATCTGTAAAGCCTTCACACTAACAGAAATACTCTTTTGCTAACACTTCATTCCTCCAGAGTCCAAACCCCCAACACCATCACTGCATCAAAAACAATAACACTGCTGGTAATACTGGAGATGCACTTCCATCACAAAACGACAGCACGGAAAAATGGATGACCTAACTCTGCTTTGTTATTCAGGCTTTTGACTCCAACTCTTGAGATCCATTTTAAAACTTTTTGAAATGAATGTGACTTATGTGTCCTCCATGTCTGGGCAAGGATTTTGGCTGGCTGTGCCTGTGGATTATGGGAATATAAATACAAACTCTGGTGCATTGGACATGATCAATCAATACAGGCTGGGTGAAAAAAAAGAGTGAGACCCAGACATTATGAAAAAGCATTGGGATTACAATCAAATCGATATGGATTATAAAACAGAGGAGATGATGAATCATGTGAGCTATGCACATCTGAAAGCCAAGCTCATACTGCATGTCAGATAACGGACCAGACCAATGAATAATGCTAGTGGATGTATAAGAGTGAATGCATTGATGGATAAGAGACTGGATGTGTGTGTGTGTGTATTCTATGTAAACATGTATATGAATGCTTGAGAGTGGCAATCCAGTCAGACTCCATTGATGCATTAAAACGTCCAATGTTTTCTGAATATGCCATATAAAAATATTTGAACATGACTGATGAAAGGCAGAACATCCAAATTAAGAGTACAAGTGAAATGTTTAAAGGTTTTTTACACCACAGCCTGTATAAACTGATTTTCAGTAATGTAGCATGGATAGAGAGCAAAAACTGCTAAAGGGAATCAAATTCTGAATTTATTTGTCTGACTTTAGACTCCTTTGTGCCACATTGACTCACGTTCAATCCAAACTGAATGTTTTCAGAGAGGAAGCAGGAAAAATATAACACAATCATAATGGAAGTCACCAGAAACTCATCATTTGAAGAATAATGGACTACAGAGACTTCTATCAAAAAGAAAAAAGTTAAGAGAAAAACTTAAAAAGTACATATATATATATATAGAATATATATATAAAAATGTTACTTGTTGCACCATGTGTTTCTGTTTTCATAGTTTTCAACAGGGATGCTGTTAGAAGAAAATACTAAATATGGCGTGTGTGATTCCTTTTAAATTTGGATAAATCTTCATGATTAGAGATAAAAATGTCAACTATCACTTGGCAGAAAAGAGCCTGAGTAATCACACAGCTCATCCCAGAACAGTCACAAACAGATGCCTACAAAACAGCTAACTGCATTTATAAATGACTTTTACCCATTAATGTTGTTTCCTTTCTGTTTTTATTTCATTTTGCCAAAGTCAATATTGTTCTCTGAACTTGATATTAATAA
Source organism: Pseudomugil tenellus (assembly GCA_037177515.1). Lineage (NCBI taxonomy): Eukaryota > Metazoa > Chordata > Actinopteri > Atheriniformes > Pseudomugilidae > Pseudomugil > Pseudomugil tenellus. Next base: position 6,043,880 of record JBAMHX010000006.1, on the reverse strand, counting down.
AATTACATGTATGGAACAGAGAGTAATTCATTACCATCATTGGAGAAAGCTGCAGGACATGTTTGTGTTTGCAAATGTGTGCAATTTATGGTATAAGTTGGCAGATTTTGAAGACATATACATTTTAACTCAGGGTGCAGATAATTTTGGATAAAACTTTCAATGTAATCTGAACATAATTCAGTCTTTATGAAAATGTTCAGAGCTTAAGGCTAATTTTTAAGTCAAAGGAGCTTCATTAAATATACAATTATGAGATGAAATTAAGTTGTTTACTCGCCAGACACAGTGAGGTTTGATAAGAGATAATGGTAAAGCAACACTTCTTGAAAGAACAGAAAAAAAGAGTAATTATAGGACAGGCATGGATAAAAGACAAGCAAACAGATGGAAAGATGATGATAAATGTAGTCAGAAAAAGAAATGCAGAGAGAAGAAAATCTTTCAGAAAACAATATTTCAAACAACTGAAGCGATTATGCAACACAGAAAAAAAGCTGAAAGAACACAACACGCACTAAAATCTCTCAGGCTAATCAATACATTCTCAGTTTCAGGATGTTGGCAGATTTATTAAACGCAATGTGCAACTGTGCATTAACTTTAACGTAATTAAGTAAAAGAAAACATCAACAAATTGATTAGAAAAAGATGTTATTTCACCATCTGTTTACATGATGGTGGGAACAGCTGAACGTAAAAGTGCAGAGCATTTATCTGCTCACGACATCAAGCAGGGAGTTCCTGAGGCTTTCAAAGCTAAAAAGCAAATTATCCCACCACATGTGGATAAGCTTTGCATTCAGTTCCTGTCCTAGCTGCAAATTAAAACAGTTTACTAAAATAAAGACATAAATAAATCAACAAAAGAACCTTCTTTTACAAAGCATAGAGTTTTCTCTGTCTCCATTTTTTCATGATTTTTATATCAAGTCTTTTGCAAACAGAACAGAAAAAAGTTGCAAAGAGGAATGTATTCAATGAGACAGGAGACAGGGTGACAGGGTAACTTCTCAGTGCAACTCTTGCTGAAATTTCTCTTTTTCTAATGTGGGTGACAAATAGAAAAAAGCAAGAGGGAAATTATGCAGGTTTTGAGGTCATTTTCTTATTATTATTAGAACACACTAAATTAATACCAAACAAATCAAATAAAACTGTAACTGTTGCATGTGTGAAATGAGGTTGACGGTGCTCTAATGTGACACTATCAGCAGTGTCTGGGTATGTACGGGGGTGTCGGGTCGTGTGTGTCTCCTGACAAAGTTAGATGGCTATTTGATTTGAAACTCAAAAGTGGTTGCATCAAAAGCAAGACTAAAAAATGAAAACTTTAGTGTGCATGTTCACTTGCAAACGTTTGCTGTGTGAAATGAGCAGGAGCAACATAGTACAGACCAGCCACCCCATCCCCCCCAACCCCATTCCCCCCACCTTTCTTTTCGCCTGAGGTAAAACTCTGGCCCAATTTGTGTAATTAAAAAAATGCTTAGTAACATGGAAAAACACATCCACATGCAGGGTTGCCTTTGAACACAAATATGAGCATGAATGCACTGCAGGCAGGAGAGTCTTGTGGCTCTAGTGTCTGCATGCTCCTGTTGGTGTATAGGTGCTACCGTGCATCTTTTAAAAGCGTTTGTCTCAATACAAGCATACATACGGCAATATTCATAGTTACAATCAAGATGTAATAAATCTCCCAAGAGTGTAGATGCTGAGTCAACATCAGCCCCTGAGCTGGAAACCACTTCAGCTTTTGTAGAAATCAGTGTACAACCAGCAGATCATTACAGCAAAATATGATTACAAACCCTTGACATTTTCTGGGCATCAATGCAAAGTCATTTATTTATTTATTCTTAAAGTAAGGTTAAGAATACAGCGATTAACACAACCTAATTGCACAACTGCACATGACTGCTGGCCCCCTACCATCTTGAATTGCCAACCAAGGAAGTGCAATTCTGGCAGAAAGCCTCCTATTACCCTGCGACAAAAAAGATTTAACCAAATGTAGATACACACACACACACACACACACACATATAC
>JBAMHX010000006.1:5997765-6021036 GCA_037177515.1 Pseudomugil tenellus | reverse complement strand
ATATATATATAAATAATTTCTATATGATCATCCGTAATGAGGATGGCTTTTTTTCTGACTATGCTTTTATCATCATGATTATACTAAACCCAGAGATTAAACATGTTTAAACTGCAATCACTGTAGATAGTTTTTGTTGGTTAGCATGGGGAAAAAAAGGATCCAGCATTAAATCCATAGAGAACAGATGCATCATTTAAATAACCTGTGGTTATTTGGGAGGTTGAAACATTAAAAACTAATATGTACTTACAAATTAAAATATGCAAAGTAGAAATAAAAGCATGCTTATCTTCTGGTAAAACTCTTCAACCTCAAAACTTTCATTGACAAGAGAGTAAACAGAACTCATCTTCTAAGTATATGCTTTACTGCTTATTGCATTATGTAGATATTTATTATTTCCTACATGTGGCTACAGCTGCTATTAAAAGGTTTATCAATGCAGGGAGATATCAGTCACTTAGCTGCTTAAGTTGTTACTAATATTCACTCAAACGTAACATCGGCTGCTTACAGATGCAATCAGCGCGTGCAGGTGCCTCTATAGGGTGCCCGGCATTCCTTCATGTCTTATGCTGCAAGCTCTTTATCTTGATGCCTCTTTCAATGTTCTCCCCACATGCTGTTCTATCCATCCATCTTTACTCTCCTGCTTCATGTCCTGTCACATTCCCATCCATCACCCTCCCCCTCTGTCTCTAAGCAGCTGACTGCGTGACATTTTACTGCTTCACACACGGTTTATTCTCTAAATGTCCACAATGTGTGCAGATACAGAGATGCTGATAGACGTGCACACACATGGGCACAGACTGTATACAGAAGAGAAAACAGAGCTGAAATGCCAAACTTTATTCCACGCAACAGGTGTCAAGTATGTAGCTCGAGTTTTCCTGCTGCATTGCAGCTCCAACTTCTCTGCAAAGGTTAAGGTGTACTGTAGCTGCAATGTTGAGAAGCAACCAACTCCAAGACTGTTAAGACTCACTGTAACTATACCTCTACTACAGGGTAAAATGTAAAGTTTGGGCCATCAGTACCATTTTTCAGAATACAATATTAAGATTTTTTCCTGTTTTCCTGTTGCAACACACATGCAAAATCACACTTAATTGGCAGACTTTTACAGTTTGATGTCAAGCTCTGTACAAGTATTACCTATTGATTTGAATCGGGTGTGATGCAGCAGGGAAACTCAACACTTGCAGGAGTGGCGCTCCCTACGAGAGGAGTTGCCTAATCCTGTTCTAGGGTAACAATGAAACTCCTCTATAATTGATGCACAATGAAATGGTTGCTGAAACTATGGAGCTTTTTGTACACATGTCCTATTTTAAGCATTTTTTGGATATATTATGCTGCATTATATTTATACTAATTGATTTTAATTACAAAGTAGAGAATAATTGGCAGAAGTCCTATTTTAATAATGGGGCATCTGAAAAGGCTGCCTTAGATTTTCTTTACTTAAAAACTGAAGTTTAATAAAACAACATTATCAGCTGTATCTTATTTTCATTTATAAGAAAAAAACTGCTCAGCCTAATGAGAATATCTGTGAAATGACGACAAGAACACATTTAAGCTCTTAATTTTCTAACTACTGGACACAATGTCTAACTAGCTGCCTCAAATTAGCTGGCCAGTCTCTAAACTGAATGGTGGCAGGATATGTGCAAAACCAGCCAACTAGATAAAAAAGAGAAAGTCTAATTCTTCACAAAGAGCTGTCCTGGTGTCTGCGTGCAATTTGCCGTATCTACATATAGCTAATTTAATCACAAGACTGTTACTTTGTATTCTTTAAATGAATTAACTTTCCTTAATGATGATAAGCCAAACTTGTGTATTATTTATCAGAGTCATTACTTTTCATATCTGAATGATGTTCTGACAGTCCACTACATGATTAAACACAATGACGTTTCAGCTTTGAACTGCACTCGAATGGCAATGACTGGATGTGCTTTCCCTCGACCTCTGTACATAATTAACTGTGCTGCATTTTAACAAGATACATTTTTGTGCTAATTACAACAAACGGCCTTATGGGCTCAACACACAGGGAGCGACAACAGTGTCGTGTATCATGCTGTCGGACCGCTTGTCTCCAGTTTGATTGGTTATTATTTTGGAGGGACTTTCGGCAAAGCAGAACTGTGACCCAAGTGTCACAGATGCCGATTCTCCTAATTCTGTTTGGAGATTTTGTGGGAATTGACAGAATTTTGCAGCTAACTTTAGAAAAGACAACAACCCGTGAAGTATTGAGAAAAAAAAAAAAAGTCAGGCACAGCAAAAAATGACCTTTTTCACGAAAGTTGAAGTACCAGTTCTGAGTAAACAGTACTGGTACTGCCCAGTCTGCGCTCATCTCATTGGTCAGTCAATGAACACACCACTCATTGGTTGTAGTGCCACGTGACGGCGAAAAAAGCTGAATGTTTTTCTATTTTTGTCGCGTCGCAAACCTTCGTGTGCATGCGTACATGAATGAAATTCCAGATGCACAAATGTCACCTGTTGCTTGGCTGGAAAACTAAAGCGATTTTCGCCTCATCGTGGAGGTTTTATAGGAAATACATGGCACATAAGCAGCATTTCTCCGCGTATGTCAAGAACATTAGATTGACTTTGAAAAAAAGGTGTCTCACTGCTACAAAACTTTGTTAGGAAGGTGTAAGAAAAAAACACCTAAAAAGTCATACTTTAGAAAAATCTGTTTTTTTTGGTTTTTTTTTTTAACAGATGAGCAAAGGATTAGCTTCCTTGAAAGAGATCATTCATGTCTGACAATAAATTATGGATTTTAATATTAGAAGCTTGTGGCAACTTAGAAAATGCCTCTTTGTACCACTCCTCCCAGTTCATGATACGATTAACACACCAAAACTGCAGCTTCTCATCTAAAGAATCAATAAACCTTTTGAGTTATGTGGGGTCATATAACTCCCCATGCTCCATCCAAACCCTCTGAACACGAGTTCCTTATTTCAGATTTTTCTCCCTACAAGTCTTGATAGTGAAGCTTGAACATCCTTTTCCGTTTTATTATAAAACTTGTGGCCTTAACTGGCTTCAGATGTATTAAAATGTAGAATCATAGTGCTTTATAGTCTAATAAAAGTGAGTTAATGCTCATCTCTTTAATCAGACCTTTCTTCTGAAATGACTCAAAGTACTAAGATCAATAAAGATTAGATTAGAAAATGAGATGATTCGTATCTAAACTTGCATAGCTATTCATGAGAACATGTAAAGATCTCCAGATAATATCTTATTTTCCCATTATTCTTTTAATGTTAATTTGTTAAAACATCCAAACATTTTAATCAAATATTTAGATAAACTACTTGTTTGTCTAAAACACTTGTTTTTGTCGTAATTTTTAGCTTTGCTTTAAAAAGAAAAAAAAAATCACTTTTTTTGTTAATTTTTATGTCATTCTGTTTGAATAAGTCTTCATTGTTAACATGTGCATCCCTACTAAAGTTTTCAACAACGTCATTTACAGATGTTTTGAAATATGTCTAACATTCGAAGACAAGGGAATAAAACACACACTAGCTGGCCTGGGCGTCTGCCAGGATGCAGGACTGTCTGCTCCCCTTAGCTGGAGACTGTAAACCCTCCATGCAGACAGAGAACATGGAGCCAAAAAAGAGAGAAGAGAAATAAACTGAAGGAAAGATGCAACTTCTTTTTGTTCTGTGGATATTTGCTATTTTTTTTTTTTTTTTTTACAGTTGAGCCTCTATCGTTCAAGTTTATTGATTTTGCAAAAGTTTCAGTAACGCTCCTTCGTTTCACCTCATTGAAATCTAAAATAACAGCAAAGGTTTATTAAGAGTTAACAAATCACCAGAACAAATTTCATTTTTCCAGAACTTTTCAGCCATTTTTGATTCTTAAAAATCACTTGAATATATTTTTTCTATCCACCGTCTCATCTGCTGACATCAGTCCTGAGCTGCAGCTCTGAGAGCAGAGGGACAGAGGAACCACAGCAGGTCTGATTCTGAGCTGATGGTCAACAATGAGTTGTGGAGTTCAGCATTGTAGGGATGTATCCACCCGACTGATTCAATTTTTTTTTAATGTGTTAATTAAAAAAGACAAAACCGATCTGAAGGTTTTATATCAGGTGTCTGCATGAAAACATTTTGGTCCTTGAAGACTTGAAGATAGAAAAACTGACATCGGAGTTCATAATGTTAAAATCAAGGCTTTAAAAGAAAACATTAAACAATCTGTGCTGCATTTCATGTAATGATTTAATCTATCCTGGTTTTCTGTCTTCACAGTGGCGTTTGTAGGAAGTCTGCCACTCTGCGCAGTCTGACAAACAGTAATGAGAGCAAGGGTGTTATGGTACGTATCAAAGAAAGCTTGAGCATCATTTAATGCCAACTCATATTTAAAAGCAGAGTCAGTACTTCAGAGCTTAATTGCTTTATATAATGTAAACTGACTACATGTTTGTCTTGTTTCTGCTGTGAATAGGTTAAAAGCTTATATCAGAGTCTTTAGTATTCATCCACCCAATCAACTGTAAAAACCATTATGGTCTGACAAATTTGTATTACGTTACAGAAAAAGCTCAGTAGTTCACACTTATACCATCTCTTCTCCTTATCCAGCTTCTTAAAAACACTTAACATGGCAGCCTTGAACCTTCTCTGAAACACATTGCTTCTTACATGTTGCATTTATCACATGTAGCACTTGAGTTTCCACAAGCATAACATGGATGTCTAGCATTTTGCCAACAGATGCTTCAGATCACACAACCGATTCTACCAACTGAGACTGTGTAAAAAAATTCCAGTTGCTTCATGAAGTCCCGATAATCAAAATAAACCCAAACATCCAGTCGCCAACACTCAATAAAGAAGACTGAGCATGCACACAGCGTTGTTGCCGGATTTCATTAAGCTGCATTTCCTACCTTGACCCCCCGCACTCTGAACTCCGCTAGGGCTCGGCTCATCTTGGAGGATGCCGTTTGCAGGTCTTTTCCGCTGGCAATGACTTTTACCAGCAGCGAGTCATAGTGGGGTGAAATGACGGCACCCTGGAAGGCCGAGGCACTGTCTAGACGAATGCCCATGCCTTCACCGCTTCTGAAGACCTGGTGAGAGTGTCAACATAAAGATCTGTTCAATTCATGCCTCAGAGTCTCACACAGAACACAGTAAACACACTTTGTAGAAACTGAAAAGACAACCAAGCACATTTTTAAAAAGAGACTTGTTTTGTGGATATTATGCATGTGGGTATAATTGTACATTATCAACTAAGCTGGAAACAAAGGCATGTTAAATTGGGAAAATTAGGCCTGCATTGTGGCCTCAATTTATCACAGCTTCGTTTTTTATTTTGCATGGTTTGAACTTATTTGATTTTCATTAAGGTTATTATTGTCTTACTGTGTGAGGCCCAGTATCCTCAGGATGCAGGTTTCCTTTCAAGTTTTTTTTGTTTTGTTTTTTATGTAGATAAACCCCCCACCCCTTATTGTTGGAAACGCTTATTTGTTACTGTGAGGGCCTATTCAAACTCCTTTCTTTATGATACAACAGCATACTGGGGAGATGAAATGATTGTAAAACTGACTTTGTTCTTTACAGAAGTGGTAGCAGAGAAATCTGATTCAACATATCCACGGCAGCAGGGATGAAGTAGTAAAGATAAATATTTTCTAAAGCTGGAAGAACTTCAGACAGGTAACCTAAGGGTATTAACTGGTAGGATGTGTGCAGGGGAGGATTGGATTGGTTTTGATGTGGTTTCCTTTTAACTGGGAAAGAAATACCAATCAATTAATTTAGATTTTACCAGTTCGGGTGAAAAAATCTGTTCAAATTGTAAAAGACAGCAGCGTAGACCAACGTTTTCTCAGACACGGAACAAAGCTTTGGTGGTGGCTTGTATGAACAAAAGACATGCAAGTGTGTCAAGATGAAACGCCCCCAGTTGTGTGTTTAAAACTAGAAGTGCATCTGGTTTTTTAATGAAAAAAAATGCAGAGTAAGAATTTCTAATTGTGAGTTGACTGTATTATCCATCAACATCAACTTTATTCAGGTATTCATGTATTTTAACTTGTATGTTGACAGAATATCAGATTAATCTGAAATGTGGAGACAATGGCTGGCAGAGACAGCAGAAGGGAATGAAGAAAACAAGCAGGAGATTAGTGAGAAATAGAAAATCTTAACTGTTCCAAACCACTTGGCAAGAGAGCAGAGAGGGAGGGGAGGAAATGTGAAGAGGGAAGCGAGGACTGTCCAACACCACACCATATGGAGCCCCTCGAGGGCTGGCAGCAAAAGATGAATAGGAATTGTAATTATAACAATGTTGTGCCACGCTGATGATACATCAGTGATATTTTCAGACAATGTAGACGAGTCAAGCTGCCAACGTTCACAATGAGATATTTTTCTTCAGTATCACTTTGCCTTTTATCTTTACATCTATTTTGATCTAGAACAGGGGTCTTCAATCCTGGTCCTCGAGGGCAGATGTCCTGCACGTTCTCCAAATGTCCCTGCTGGGGCACACCTGAGTTGAACTCAGACAAGTTCTGCACATGTTTGCTTAATATACATTGATTTGAACCAGGTGTGTTCCAGCAGGGACACATGGAAAACCTGCAGGGACACCGGCCCTCAAAGACCAGGATTGAAGCCCCCTGATCTAGAAAGACTTTGCTTACCTTCAAAACACATCAAAGTGATGAAAATTCAATAAATAGTTTAATTTAATCTATTTTAGAAAGAAAAAAAGTGTAAAAAAAAAAAGTAACTTTTGGTAGATATAATCACATCTATGCAGAAATAAAATAAAATAAAAAGAACAGAATTAACATTTGCGAGTGTTTTTATGAGAAAGCATACAGGGGGATTAAATTGTAACCGTCACTGTCATGTGCATGTTTTTCTGATAATATGCAGCTTCAATACACACTGTGGCAAAAAAAAACTAGCCGCCATTATCAAGCAACGTAATTTGCATTTAACTGTTTCTCATGAAGGAAGACCGAGCGGACACCCTTTCAACACGAGTTCAGCACTTGTGTGGTCAGATCAGACAGGTAACTGATGCTGGTCCTCAAGAACAGTAAGATTGTCCAGAATCCTGGTTTAAAAACATGTAAAACTGCCAACTAACACAGACAGTAAAAACAGTTTAACAATTTGGGCTTGATATCCTATTTAGATGAAAATGTTGTTATTAGTGTGAGAAATCATTGTTATTTCATGACTGTTTACAAACACTACTAATGAAAATAAAAGTCCTAAACTGAGCAGGTAGCAGCACACATATTTTGCTTTTTGACGCCCACTAATGTCACCAAGGTGTAGTTCTTTAACGTTAAAGGTTCGGGACTGAATCTCAGCACATGAAGCATTAATAATGCAAAGACACAATATCCATACAAGCTAGCTTGAGTACTAAAACATCACATCGGGCTTTTCAAAGGTAAAAGCATTTATTAGGTCAATATGAGTAAAAAAATCTACATGCTTCAAAGGTTTTTATCAGATGTAGATAAAATAAAAATAATTACCTATTCATTATATAATAAAACAGCATCTGATCAGTTTAGTATGTAGCTGACATTCACAAGTTGTGCCCAGAGAAAAGACTGGAAACAAAACCACCATTTTTTCTTCTCTAATCAGCTCGTTTCTTACCGTGAGCAGGCCGTATATTCAAACCCTCCTTCCACCCTTAAGGCCAAGTATATCCACAAGGATTGATGCAGCAGTTACTGCTGTGCTAATATGACTGATTGGCTGACAGATGTTTCTTTGGGATGGGTTTTTTATCCGTCATTATTTCACAAATTGTAGCCCCGAGAGATAGAGTGGCTAATCATTGCTTACACTGAAACTGATGCCGCTCTTTGGCTTAGTTTGTATTTAGCCTTCAATCAAGGTGACCAACAACACAGTGGGGTATTGATGAAAATAAACTTCATCAGCGAAGCACTTGGCTAACGCTTATCTAGACAGAGATAGGGAGGAGCCTTAAAGGGATTCCTAATGTCATCCTGGATTTGTTGATGCCATCTAAGAAACTAAATGACCAGACAGCTTTAAAGTTTCATATTGGCGATAAAATGTCAATACACTTGATTTAAGTTCTGCATATACTGACTAAAATCTATACGAAGTCCGTTTTGGACTGAATCAGCCAGTTCCTGCCACAAGAGGAAGCTAGCGGGTGGATCCATGTTGGATTAGGACCTTTGCAGCACAGCTTTGGTCGAGTCAACATGTATTCTCCCCTGCTGGAGTCGCAAACATATTTTCAGAAGTCAAAACTCTGTCGACATGTGGGCATGAAACCCAAAAGGACTAATCTGTGGTTATAGAATCTGTTCGTGTTCACGTTGAGGATTCAGAATTATTCCAACACGCAACAATGTGCCATAATGAGATGCAACACGAGTGGGATTTAACATTAAAAGGTGCTTATAATTGAGTGAAAGTGCTGTGTTGTTCCTCTGACAAGACAAAATGTTTTATTTCACATTTCAAGACCTTTTTTAAAATGATAAAAAATACAGTTGTGGCTTTTTAAAAAGAAAATGTCATTGTATTTAATTAAAAGGCAAATCTCAACTCTAAAACAGGAGATCATAAAAGAAACATGCTCATTTAGATTCAAAGAAACCTTTTATTATGCTGGTTTCTCTTTACCACTCTGTTGAATATCAGTTAGTAGCTATCATTTCTGATCAGACCCCACCAACTTAAAATGAAAAGAGGGGTTTTTTTTGGGAACCAATTATGATACTAGTATTACCATCAACCAACATGCTTAAAATAAACTACTGAAGAACAAAGTACAGATGAAACTTTAACCTTTTTAAATTGCATGCTTAAAATACAAATATTTGCTTCTGCATAATCAAGTGCAACACAATCCCATCTACCACACAGGGTCTAGCAGATCAATTTCCACATTGCATTTACAAGATTTCAAGGTGAATGCACATTTTTGGCAAACTGCAAAGACAGAAATCAAAGTATAACTAAATATACTGTCAAGTTTCCCTGAAATAAGGGTCGATAGTTCTTGCAAATTGAATATTTCTTGTGTAAACATCCCAGTTCCTCTTCTGTCAGAAACCAATCAAACACAAAGTAAGACAGATGCCTGGCTGTCACACTTTACTGAGCAAACATATAGATCGGAAATGTAGTTGGACTGAAAACCACTAAACCAGCACAGGGAATCCTCAGTCATGGGAATTTATTTAATGGGGGAAAAATACTATTAAACTTGCCAGGATATACTTGGCTATTTGAAACCTTTTAAATTAAACCTCATTACTCATTTAAAGGTTAAATCATTTTAACAAATACTTCTATTATTCCTATGAGCTCCCCAAATATATCTCACCCAATTACTTATAAAGTTACTTTACCTATAATATTCAATATTTTCCTCACTATATCCTCATTACCACACAATGGAAGCATGTGCATTTTAACTTTTGTCATCTGCATGCTAATGAGCAACTTTCCTGCTGTGGCTTTGTGGATACCTTCCTGTATGTAAATGCTGTATTTGGGGCACACATCCACAACAATGGCTGTGTACAGCAGCATCCCACTGGGTCCATGCAATCCTGCAAAGCACCGCCATTTAAGATGTGCAGATAAAGGCAGGCAGCACTGAATGCCATTTTAATAACAGAAGTTGAGGTGATGGCTTCTTTTAGCCCAGGGTACTGTTAAAACAATATCACATTTCTCTTTTCTCATGTTTTGACGATGTCATGGTCTCTGCATTGCTTCATTTTCTTTATGGACTCTGAAGAACCAAAGAGAGAAATAATGCAAGTACTGGAATGGTTTGACACACGTACAGATCCAGTTTCTTGTTATCCTTCATTCAGCTGCCCCACTCCCTGTAAACTGTAATCCAGCGTCATCCGCCTTGTTTTCCTGGGAATGGTTAATCAGTGAATGCACACAAACGTGTTTGTACGAGCTTACCATCAGGACAACCAGCTTGTCACTACACTATCGTCTGTATAATATTTTCACACTGCAGAAACGTTACAGTTGTCAATTTTAATTTTTTTCACCTTATGGTTCACATAAAATCCTATATATTTCTTAGACTTAATGTCTAGTGCAACTAGTTCTTTGTTTCACTCTGGCAGCTAACAGTTTGGAAAAACCATCCATTACTAAGGGCTTTCAGTATATCACAAAACCTGAGAAGTGTAGGTCAGCAGTGCATTTCTTACCAAGAAGATTTAGTTTGACATGGTCACATTACAAACTGCAGGAGTGCTATTTCACTAACAGACACAACACAATGACTTCTGGGGAATTTCAGACCATTAGCTGTTGAGAAAAAAAAAAAAGGAAAACTTTCACTCTCATGGAAGCAACTGTGAACATTTGCTTTATGAAAAAGAAAGGTCAAGTTTTGTTAAGCTGTCTAGGCCTAATTGCTTCATGCGTCTGCAGAGATCTTTGATTTTTTTCTCAACAACTTGTAACAGCTAACTTTGTTTTTAATTTCAGTTTCATTTCATGAACACAAATACCACTGTTCACCTTCAGCAACAAGGACATTTTAAACATAACGTGCACTAAAATACGTCTGGTCTTGTTTTGTGAACAGTAAGATCTATTTTCTACTGTAGGCGATTGTCTTTTTTCCCAGTGTTCATATAGCTTCAAAACAGAGCTTGGAGGCTTTTTAACACAGGAGAAACTACATAAACCACACAGGATATTGTGCATGCGTGTGGATCAATTCCTAAAACAGTTGCTGAATGGATCTTTTTATTCTTTAAGAGAATGACTGATTCCAGTTAAGCTTTGGTTTAGAAAACTACTATAAACACAACCTGCAGATAAAACCTGAAGAGATTCAGGCTGGTCAGGACTTTGTTTGACAAACATCTCTTCTATGGTGTCCACTGTAAAGCAGACTTCATTGCTCTTAATGTATCTGGTGCTGGAAGCAATGAATGTGCAATTCTGTCAGATAATCTGGTTTCAGCAAAAGACCTTGGGTATCTCAGCAAGACTGAATCATACAAACATCACAATGACCATTTCTAAAGACCAGATAGATGCTTCAAAATTACACAAGCGAGACCTGACCTAACCAGTTTTGAAAACTTCTAATAAATGTGTTTTTATTTCAAGATGCACAGTAAGAATTTGAAACATTTACATCCCAGTACAACACCAGTGGACATTATCTTCTCACGTCTGATCCAAATAATAAAAATAAGGTAAAGGTCTATAAATTACGATAAAAGCTCAAGGTTTATCTAAGATGGTTTTTGAGCTTTTTCTCCAATAGGTTTAAAGGAACGTTTAAATCTTAAAGGGGAAAAGAGCCTTTTTAATAGAAACATTTAAGCCATAATGAGCTAAAGCTGAGAAAAAACATGCAAGGATCAGAAAACGTAATTACTTCGAGTCTTTCCACTAACATCTAAACAAGACTAAGTTTGGGTAGAAACTTCATCCTTCGGCTCCTCAAGCAAAATCAAATAGATTTTCACATATATCTTTTGCAGTGCAGAGTACAGATCCCAAAAACACCATCTGAACCATTTAGCATCAAGATCAGCTTCACTTTATCCAGCATGCCTTGCAAGCTTTTCACCTTCTCCGTGACTTTCAACCAAGTGTTATTCCTGCCGTGGCTTGGTTTATTTCCTTTCATATCGGTCAGTTTCCGTTTTAAATCATGTTGAGAAAGGACACATATGCTTGATGGTAATGTATGGAGAGGAACTGGCAATGTATGAAGCAGAAATACTAAAAATGACAGTAAAACCTGAGCTACAACTAACAGTATACCAATTAAAGGAGGAGAAGAGTAAAGGAGAGGCTGAGATGGGTAAAGCACAATAACAAGGGAGACAGAACCTCACAATGTAACATGGAAAGGAAAATATTTATCCCATGTTAATGGTTGTGTGTTAAATCTATGTGGACATAATTTTAGATTAGAACAAGGAGGGGGAAAAAGGTGCAGAAGTAAAACTTAAACCAAAACCCTTTGGACTTAAAGGACTTGCAGGGAAACGATATACAAGTTTAAAGCACCACCTCTTTTGTCTTGATTTTGACACTCAGTATACCTGTTTACGACACCAAAGGGATGATCTGTATCAAATTTCATGATTTGAAGTGGCAAAAAGGCATTAGAGACAATGAAGATTGAAAATCATATGCATTTTTTGTGACGCACTGGACGTGCCTAGTGAAGCCTACATATACTACAGCAAGGTGTGTTGGCAGAAAATGATAGCAGCTTCCATCGTACTCATTCTGTATGTTATAATACACACCTGTCCTGGAGGATATTTGTGTGGGAAGAAATATAGATAAAACTCAATATCACACTATATTCATCATTTTTTTTACTTTTAATGCTTCTGATTGTGTTATAAAACAAGGCCTATGTTGCCAAAAGCAACGGCTAGTGGTATATCCCTGAACCTCCCCCAACCAAATTCCCCAATCCTCGAATAGATAATACAATAATATAAAGATGCACATGTTCAGTCACAAAGCTTTACCTGGTGTGGAAACTTTTAACCAGCCCTGTATGACGTCAGAACATGATGCATCCTGAGGTCCTGACCTTTTATTTGGACTTGATTTGAGGTCAATGAGAAAGATAGTTTCAGAGATAACACCAAAAATCTGTTTTTTTTAAGAATAAAGCGCCACCTGGTGGGGAAACCATAAATCCAAAAATACTGAAATGTGATATAGGTTGTCCCCCTGGAGAACTTAACAGGTATACAGAGTATCAAAATCAAATTGTAAAAATTGTTTGAGTTATCGCGCTCACTCAAAGAATATCCAGCGGGATGAATCCATTATATCCCCGACACTCTGCATTTGGGGATATAAGTCTCTGATATGTGCTTCTCTGTTTTCCTTTTGCACTTTTCTAACCCAGTTTCCACAACAGCCTTTGCCTTTTGCCAGAACATTATAAAACACTTGTTTTTCTCCCGAGGCTTGCCTGGTTAAATAACGCTTTAATAAAAAATATATTTGCATGTCATTTATACATTGTTGCCAGAAAATGCTGTTTCCCTTCAGCAAGAGCCTCTCCTGCTGTGCATCTGTCTCATCCAACGGAATTATTCCAGAAACCAAATGGTCTCCTAAGTGATACCTTTAGCTTGTTGCAAAGGGAATCTTAAACTGGTGTCTACAACACCAATAACACTGATTGGAGAACAAATGCCTGTTGTGGATCATTACTGGGATCTGCTTTACACTTCAGCTACACAAGCAGTTTACTTTTTTTTTAATCATTAATGAGACCTTGTGGATTAATGACAGTTGGAGCAGGTGATAAAAAACTTCTACCAGTCACAACACTTATCTGGGGTTTCTTGACCATGTGAACATGCCTGAAGACATCCTCTTATCAAAGCAGCAACACTGCACCACATGACAAATCCTTCCAAGGTCCTGCTCACACTAGCCTATTAACACTTGTCTTCTGTGATCCACAGCTGTACCACAAGGCATCAGCGTGTCTATGCCACCTGTGGACTTATGACTGCAACGATTCAGGTATTTGACTCTTGCCGGTGGCTGTACATGGCACGTGCTTGTCCAAAGCTTGCCTGGCAATAACCAGCTGTCACACAAGTACCTGAATCCATAATATAACCACTCCATCCATCATCTTTCATTTCAATTTCCCCACACTACTTTCAATTTCACCTTCATTTCCTGTCTTTATATTGGCTCTATTTTCTGTCCAATCTAAAAAAAAAAAAAAAAAAAGAAACTCATGTATCTCACTTTCTCACTCTCTCCTACTGTTCTCTGTAGGGCTTCCCTGGCTTCATTTTATCTTTTTTTTATATTATTTACACTCATTTCTTCTTTGCTCAATGAGTTTTCCATCTTATTCTTTGTCTGTTTAGCAGTTCATAACAATAGCAGTGGAGTTCCACATCGGAGCTGAAAATGAACTGTAAAGGCGTCTCTTTAATAATGAAACAGTATTTTTAACCAGGCACCAAGCTTGACGTCATGCATTCACACAACAAGCCTTCATTTTAGTTTACTTTCATCAAAAGGCTCGACTGCATTAGGACTTATGATTCCTCTGCACTTCAGGAGGAATTCTACTTTTCTCTATCACTTATCTTCTGTTCTGCTTTCCCTCCATCCTCAATGTTAACACTTTTCCTCTTTCCTTGGATTTGCCTTCTGCACCAGTCTTCCACTGGTCCTGGTCTCATCACACCTTCCCTCTAATGTCTAATCATTAAAATCTTCCACCTGCTACCACCTTTGCTTGTATAATCTCTTCCTTCTTCAACCTTTCATCTTTACTCCTTTCTCTTTAATCATTACTTCTTTGAAAAGAAAAAACAGCTGAAAATGCCCTCAAACTAAAAATGGCCCAGCAGAAAATGTGCCATACATAAAAAACAAAAGAACCTCATACAGTGAACAACAGACTGAAAATTTAAATACTAGGATGCAGAAACCTACTGCTCACACTCCGTCTCATATCTCATGCAGTATTAAACATCAGTGCAACCATTAGAGTCAGAGGCAACCAGATGTCTGTGACAGCACTACAAGCTGTTTGGGGGCTTTGGAAATCGGTCGGGTGGACACACAAGAGCACCTAAATCTGATATGCAAGCTGTCCAGATTTGAATGGACCTCTAGTCCTGCCACACAGGTTGATGCAGGAAGAGACATGGCTGCTAACAGAATGTCTAGATACGGCTGGATAGATCAAAACAAATCCTCTTCACAGGACAAAACTATACAGACACTGGTTCCAGATGTCTGCATCTATGTGCTTCAGACAACTTGCCGTGTCTTACCTGTCTAAACGTAGCCTTAATCAAAGATATACTCAGGTGTCTTTAACTGCATATTTTTTAACAATATAAACATGCTTTCAGCTAAATGTTCTAAATAGTTTAAATTCTATTATAGTGCATACTGAAAGCCTATATGCTGACAGATTATTCTCCTGTTGAAACTTCAAATTTTATGCATGTTTGTGTGCTTTCCCATCAGAAAGCAGACTGTCCTCTGGCTCGTCCCAGCTCGTCTTCTCTCCTGGGTTATCCAAAAGTTCAAAACCAACTTTCATCTTTGATCAATACCACCAAATAACTCCCATCTCTCTCAGCACGACAGTCCAAACACTGAGGCTTTGGCTCCAGGCGTCCACTTTAATTCATCACCTTCATTTACTTCTTTAAACTTTTCATTTGTTCTATGTCTGGTGTTTTGCATCATATGAATGACACTGCCTAAATTAATATTAGTCTAATTATATATTTAATATTAATATAATTTAATTTGCTAGATTAACTGGCTAAACACAGCTCAATGTGAAACAAGGTATTTTGAGTTTAACATAAGATTACAACTAATTAAATAATTGGTAATAAGAATCTAATTTTATATGGATATAAATTGTGAATAATTTGAAAACAGTTTTTTAAAATAAAAAATTCAACTTTCCAAGTTAAAGAATCGTTTCTACATTTATGACATTCACAGTAAAAAAAGATCCATAATAACAGAAAATTTCTACTTGTATCAATCCAGCCCAATTGTATTAACTTGTAAAATTACTTTAATTGCTTTTCAGCAATTAATAGCAAATATTTATGGACCACCATTTTTTTCCATCCAAACTTTGAAACTACAAGATATCATGCACAATAAATTTATCATACAATCTAAGTTTGAAAAACAATAAATGTACCATTTCTTACTAACATCTTACTTTTAGACTGAACATTGTATTGCTTCACAGCTGGCACAAACTGATGATTACTGATGTTTTGTTACTCTCTTCTTGATTTGTGCGCTTGATTGCAAATCAAACTCTCCAGTTAAATTATCCACCACTGAATTAATCAGGAAGCAAAATTTTCCAGGACGTGAAGACAGAAGTGACCGGCATGCCCTGCATCTCATCAGATGTCCTAAGATGTGTGACATGGTTTAACATCAGCAATGTAATGAAGGTAAAAGAGGGATTGGTGCTGATGTTGGCTAATGATGCATTCTGAAACAATACAAGCCCTCTGACGGGGAGTCCCTTTTTCTTACAGACACACAAAGAGAAAATTAACACCAACACCTGGTCAGTGAAACACAGACCTGCTGGTTTTGACCTGTGGAAGTGGATTCCTGTTCTCATTTGTCCAAGCAAGCTGCCAATACCAGTGTGGTATAATGAAGAATGGAAGACATGACAGGAGAGAGGAAAACCAAAATAGCTTTGTTTCCATCCATTTAATGTAACCTACATGTTCATATATCGCATTACAATGGGATTATAGAACTGGCAAAACAATGAAAAAATATCTTCTTATGGTCATCTCTAAACAAGACAAGTTTATTTGTTTAGCACAATGTTTCAATGTACTTTACATAAAACATTGAATCCATTACTGGTACAATGATAAAATGATAAAATCATATTTATAATAATTAAATGAAATGCTTCTTAGTCATAGTTTTGATGTGACTGCTGAAAGTCAGATCTGGGTCTATCAGCACTCCAAGGTTACAGACTTGATTGGTAGTTTTAAGAGCCCGGGTCTCCAAACAAAAAGGTTCAAGAAACCTAATAGTTATGATTGGGGATCTGTAAATCTTTTACTATGCTGCATCCTTGTTCCATTCCCGCCAATTTGAACTTACAGCCCAAGAAAAACCAAGCGATATCTGACCCAATAAAACAATGGTTTATACTAGACGTTTTCTCCACTTCATCTCCTGCAATGGTCTTATGTTTCTCCCAGAACACAATGAAACCTCAGCAGGTGCTCCAGAACAAAGGACAGCATGATGTTTGATCAGACAACAAAGGAATATGTTATCCCATTCTTTATTGTATACCTCTCGCTGTCCAAATCTAACTCGAGTCTTTATGCTGCCATCATACCATTGCAACTCTTACATACAGGTTTCCTACTGCACACATATAATGGACAACTCCATGCACACAGTAATCTGAATCCAATCAGCTCTAATTTGAGCCCCTGATGGTGTATAGAGTTGTCTCACCAGAATCATCCTTCTCTGCCCATAAAGACATCTTGAAGACATCTCTTTTGAAAATCTCTCCTCCTTTTTAACACTTCTGAAACCATAATACACCCTGTGTAAGAGATTCCCCCCTTTTTTATAACTCTTAATGAACTGGTCCACCAAATGTTGGAATTCACCAAACTTGTTGATACAACAAGACTGATAACCTTCACCTCAAGACTCTCTCCACAGGACGCCAGGACACAAAAGGAATTACCCCCCTGATCACCTTTTTTTTCCCCTCACTTCAAGACTGTCCCCAGGAAGCCAAAGCAACTCAAAGGACAGAGGGAGGGGGAGGGCTTGCTTCTCCCTCTGCCTAAGAAAATCTCAATTACATTCTACAGATTGACCATAAGTTTGATAAATCGCAACAGAGTCATCCTCTCCTGTTGGTTTTAACCTTTTCCATACAGTTCAATGTATGTTCATTTATTGTCTTATCTTGATTTAAGGACTTTAAATTGGATTTATGTTTAATGTGACATCATTTTAGTTTAATGCACAGTTAAAGGCAACTCTGTGGTAGGAGCCATGAACTGAAGTCAACTTCCATAGAACCCTGACTGGCTGGCAGGCTTCAGACCTGCCCCCCTCAGCCAAGCCCGCCTATCTTCAAAAGACCAACAAAGACTCTTACACCTCCCTTACTTCTCTTGCAGCTTACAAACCTCTCTTTACCTGGATACATCTCCTCTCTCTTAGCTATCTCAGCTAATTATGTGTGCATGAAAAGCTTTTGTCCTGCTTGCAGGAGAACAAAGAAGGGCCACATGGTCTACACATGGCCACTCACTCAGGACTTATGATGAGAAATTAAGCTTCCACTCTGCAACCAAGTTTGTGCCTTCTCAACAGAAGTTAGATTTTCCACAACTCCGGCTTACTTTTGGACATTATTAAACCTTTCCATCTTCGGCCTCAAACTCCAGTCATCGACCCCAAAGGAACCACCGAAAGTTGCGAACCCCAACGACAGGCTTCTCCCGGCTTCCAACGGCGCCAATTCGAACCAACATTGTCTCAGCGCCCCAGAACGGATCCGTACCAGAGTTCAGTCCACTGGTCGTAAGCTGCGGTTCTGAACAAATCCCATTTCCTCCCACAAACAGTTTCTTTTCCATAGAATTCAGGTCGATCAAACTCACAGCAACACTGGTTTATGTTATGTTTGTCTAGTCTGTCTTGTTCATTATGTTTTAATATTCTCTCATATTTAGCCATGTAAAATCTGTAGATTAGATAAATACCCCTTTTACTATCTGGTCATTGTGTGTCTTGATTTCCTAGGGTCATGATTCAGGTCAATTCAAACTAGAACTTGAGACATTTGAGACTGATTTATTGGGACTGATTAATTATTTTATTCTTTTATTGAGTTATCAACCCATCATCTAATAAGGTTTCCTTCTATACCTATAGTGTTACCAAAGTAAACTAGAAAATAGAAGGTGGTGCCTCAAGGTTAATTGTAATTAAATACTAATTGTTAATATTTCATATTTATATTGAGTCATATTAATCTCATTTAACTTTACATATTAATGGCGCCAGCACGTGAGAATTCGCTACACCTGTCATTAAAATAAAGGGAAACAAGCTTTGTTGTCATAATTTGACCCCATAATCGATTAGAACACAAAACGAAGAAAATCTATATTGGAATTGTAATGGGAGTGAACATGCGGAAGTTGAACAGAGCTCTGATACCATTAACCGCAGGTTATCCTGGATTATGAAGCAAGCAACAAACAAATATTTTTTTTATTATTCAAGTTATATTACACCTCACACTGAGAACGCAACAGCCAATTTAATTACATCACTGCCCAAAATGTACATTTTGCATACTTCATTGGTTTGAGTTGCAAGATGGATAAACTATCACTTTAATCTCTGTTAGGTTGAGATCTGATCCTGTTTCCGGTATTTGCAAACTCAAATGAAAATGCTTTTGATGTGTTGTGAACTGTATGGTTGAAAATGAAAACAAGTCTTGGGAGACTTATTGCCTCCAATTTATGAAAGCAATCATGCAAACATAACAGTTTGACTTTAACATTTTCATATACATATATAAAGATGTTGTCCCCAAACTAATACACATTAATTCATTTGAAACTTGCATCTCATTTCCATCACCTTCATACTTTTGTCCTCCCCCTGCACCAAACCCAACGCACACAAGAGTTCAACTGTTTTATTGTCAAGCCAAGCTGAACCGGCAGAAACTTGAAGGTCTCAGAGGCATTAAAAATACATGACAGACAGAGAAAGAGAGCAAAGTTGAAGGAGGAAAAAGGAAGGTGTAAGGGGAATTGACAGAAGACAGAGGCGGGGTGCAAGGTAGCCGAGCACAAACAGCATGAGAGCGTGAGAGCGTGCAGCAAGGAGCTGAAAAGAAAAGTGGCAAGAATAAAGGAAAGGAGAACCATGAGGGGATGAGGAAAATGTAAGGCCAATAAGTTTATGAAGGTTGAAAGTAAGAATTCAGGTAAAGCAGAGCAAGTAGAAGGACAAGTTAAAGGGAGTTATAGGACACAAAATACTTTAACACAATAAAAAAAAAAAAAAACAGTTACAGAAAGAGGAAGAAAAGCCAGAGTGGCCAAACTTTGCATGTAGTTATTAGACTTAGAGGGGGAAAGTTTTACAGGTGTAAGCACATCACACCCCACATTAATTCAGCAGTCAGGAGGATGGAGCAGCTGAGAAAAATAGAGCAAGAGCAAAGTTCAGAAGCAGATAACTGTTATCCTGCCTTAATGATTCATCTGGGACCCTTTTTTAGTCATAGTAAGAGTTTAAAAAATGGATCTATTAGATGATATTTTAACTCAAACTGTGCTAAGATTCTTGTATGAACTAGGGAGAGGAGTTCCTGTGCAAAGCAAACAGCTTGTTGGTGACACTAATTCAGCCTCTTTGTATTAACCACAGACCAACAAACCTGGAAAACTCCTTCCACACATGACAAGTGTAGGACCATGCAGATAGAAAGCATGATGGACTTTTTTCATTATAACCCTGAACGCGGAATGTGCGGGATATTATGCTTTTACCTCGACCGCGTTGGCGGCGGATATCCTTTGTGTGAGAGCAATAACTCGAACAATTTTTACAATTTCATTTTGATACTCGATGTACCTGTTTAGGTCCCCAAGAGGACGACCAGGCTCGAATTTCAGGATATTTGGATTTATGGTTTCCCCACAAGGTGGCGCTTTATGCACGGGGAAAAAAAAGAAAAAAAAAAGTTTTTTTGACTACATCTCTGGAACTGTTTCTGTCAGACCTCAAATCAAGTGCAAATAAAAGGTCCTGACCTCAGGATGCATCCTGTCCTGACGTTATACTGGGCTGGCTCAAAGTTTTGACACCAGATGGAGTTTGTAACTTAAAATGTGCAGCTTTATATTGTGCTTATTAGACGATTGGGAAGAGGAGGATTGGGGGTGTTCAGGGATATACCCCTAGCCATCGCTTCCGACAGCATAGGCCTTGATTGGTTGTAGTTTTTGGATTTCTGGATTACTTAATGTAAAAGAAAACTAAATGGAGGCATATTTGTTCTTTTCAGATATTGAGAAAGCAGAGTCATTTATATTAATAAGGATTTATGTGTGGGGGAAAAAAAATCAGTGCATGAAATGAAAAATACTACATACTACATTCCTCAAAACGAACATTTTTTACCTTTATTAATTAGAAAATCAATCATTGTCAATAAAACTAAACAAATGGATCTTGAGTTGCTTTATAAAAGGTGTAAACGGTGTTCACAGTTTATAGTGCCATGATAGTAAGGAGTTCCAAAGCATACAGGCAACCATCTCACAAGGACGCAGGCTCATCTATGCATTCATAGTAACATACTGAGGAACTTCCTGCACCAGATGTTATTGTGCGTAATAAAGACATGAAAAGAGGGACTGTGTTTTGTATAAATAGTGTTTGCCTTTGATGACTTTAATGATTACAGCACACTGTATGAGAGATAAATGAAGAAATCCCAGTAAATCTCAACAGCTTCACATCCTCCATAACTGATATTTTCCTCTGGACTCTGCCCATTGCCTCAGGTATTCCTTTATCCCACTTAATCCCCTCTCATAACTCCTTTCCTCACCGTGCCATTCACCTTCTTGTGATCTCATGCCATCTTGTTGCCTTTTGGATCAATTTCATCTCTAACTTGCTCTTTCTTGATCATTCACGTCACTCGAACTGTCATATATTTTTACTTTTGTGTTTTAACCTCAATACTTTGCCTGCCCAGTTAATCGTCCCAATGAAAAGATGTCACAAAAGGGTTGAGGAGTCTGTGTCTGTCTATATGATAGTCACTCTTCTACTTTACTTTACACTTGATGGGATTCTTATAGGATAGGCAATTGTGTGATTCGTAGCCAGAAAACCAAACAAAAAACCTAACAATAACAGTACAGCTAAGACATCAATGTAACATTTCCTGTTTCAGAAGACAGCAACCTCCTTTCACAATGACATTCACAGGGTGATGAGTAGAAGTGAGTCCTCTGGAAGTAACTTTTGATAAGCATGCATATAATCTTTATCTTATTTTTCAATTTAAACAACTTTTACACTGTCAAGGTAACTTTTTACCAGTTGAGAGCATCTTAACCCATCTGTCATCTGCTCTGACAGTTAAATGCTAGAGTGTTGACACACTAGATCATCAATGTGACAAGTTAATAAGATGGCAGTTTACAGCTTCTTCTATTACCTTTTTTAAGGTGTGTGGAAGTCAGTGTTGCTCTATGATGTCAAGTCCCAAACATGTAACAAAGATTTTCTAAGGGTTACTACATTTTAGACGATATCGTAACAGTGAACTGATTATTTCATAATAAAGAATAAAGTAAGGAAGTCCTGTTTCCTTATTCCCACAGAAATGCATTTTTCACCTAAACTAAAGCAGTCATCCAAATTAAAAGAAAATTGGGATTGCATCATGTTATGACATATGTTTCACGCTTTTACTTGGACTGGTCCTTTTTTTCAGAGATTGGAGTAGTTGTAAAGAATACCGCCCAAAACAAAACAAAAAAAAAAAAATTTACCTCAAAATAAAAGTTGAAGACCATCCTTTCCTTAAATGGCAAACCCTGAAGGTTTAAGCAGACATTGTGTTTGGGTTGGGTCTGACTCGGGTAGGGGCATCTCAAAATCTGAGGGCCTCTGCTGCTACACTATAATTATACTTAGTGTACATTCACTGTGCTGCTCATTTACTCTCATTGTTTATTGCAGCAATACACAGAAACCTAGACTCAAGTTTAAAAGTACATTATTAAAATATTTCAGATTGATGTTTGTATCCAAATCAGCCTTCACTGACACACCAACATTCCTTCATGAATTTCCCTCTCAGGATATACTTGGCATGGACCAAGCACGTAGTATTACTCATTTTGGTCATGTTTCAATATATCCACTTCAATCCAAAATAGATTTTTTCCAAGTCTGTTCTAATCTTAAACATGTTTTTTAACTCTGTCCTTTCTAAATCTTTAAAGCGAAATTAAAATAGAAGAGATACTGGTAGTCTAAAGGCGTCACACACACTCACACACACAGCTGAACACAAATGAGCACATTATTATATGCATGCAAAATTCTTTCAAAATGAATTTTCAATCTGTCTAATGTTGCTTAAGACCTTCTCTGCCCATCTCCCTGTTTCTAATATGCACACACAGTCTCTCAAAGGAACAGTGATTTAATGAGCCACACTTTTATCAGTGAAACTAATGAATTAGGCCTGTAATGCATAACAGGAAACTGGATATGGATGATGTGATGCATAAGTGTGTTTGTGACTATAAAGGATATCTTCTACTTGTGTGTTAGTCCATCTAGCATAGCTGCTCAGCATGAGTGTGTGCATTTTATTGTGTATGCACAGACATTTTCTTACAAGGACAAAAGCACTTTGATCAGTTCACCATAGCCTTGATCCATTGCTGCAGTAATGCATCATGCATCACACACCTGTCGCCATCTTTGCCGTTTATCATTTCTTCCTCTAATCGAGACTGCAACCAGATTTATTAACCCTTTGACGCACAACATGGGTCAAAAGTGACCCAGCCAAGTTTTTATCATCTGTATCTTTGCAATAACACAA